>BLXL01010512.1:0-27791 GCA_023170135.1 Acarapis woodi
CCAGCTAAAGAATAAATCCTTTATTCGGACAAAGATGCTTTCATACTAAGAACTTGTTTTATTAGATACAATTAAAATCTTAAAAGACATTTTTGAGGAAAATTTTTTACACATATCGACTTTTTACTTATTGAAACCTTTAAAAGAAATCAAAATTATCAGTTTTTTTTTTGTTACATGCACTTGATGTATGTATTTATACTTTGAAAAAGTTTTTGAATTATTGTTCTTCTTAAACAAACCGATTGAAACACAAAATCAAATTTTCTAATATTAGAATTAAATCTTATTAAATGCACTTAGTATTATAAAGCATTAGACGATTGAATTTCTTTAATCATCCCATTTTATAGTTAATAATAAATTATCAGAAAAGGAGATAGTGAAGAAAAGATAATATTCTGTAGTAAATTCTACTTATTAGTTGGTTGCCCTTTTAATTTGAAATGAACCAATAAAAATTCTGAAACTTAAATTCGAAAAACATTATGACTTTAAATATCGAAATTTCGCACTCAGCAAAATAAAATGACTTTTATTCTTTCAACTTACTTAAATTTCAAATCGTGCTTAATAACCTAGAAAATGTTTTTTCGTTTAATTTGTTTAATGCATTTTCTTTTTGATATTTTAGATTAAAGAAATAAACTTTATAATGGCCTTGTGATAACAAATCTGGGAAAATCTTTTTAAGTCAATTTAATGTTCAGAAACAGAACTTTTTGAATATTTTTTGAACAGTAGTTGAATGACATTTGAATATACCGATCAGATTAAAATTTCGATGATACAAAAACGGCATAATTGAATAGAAAAAAAATATTCTCGAAAAAAACAAGATGACCAATTTTTTTGAAAAATATACTTTATCATATAAATAAAAATACTTAAAACTCATTTGAAAATTTTTAATAAAAAAAAATTTAAAATAAATATATAAAAAAATATATATAAACTCAAATTACTGTTAAAAATAACAAAAAAAAAAAAAAAATAAGACAAGTAAAAGAATATTTAGGAAAAAATCACTAAAAACTAATTGAATATTTCGCAATTTGATTAATCAATTACATTACGAATATCTTCCATTGATTTTTCGATTGCATCTATCATCTGTTTACCATTTTTATGAGATTTGTATGAGGAACATAATACACCAAGTTTTTCATTTTCTATGTAGCCGTATGCCACCCCGTAACCATGATTAATAACAGGACCAAATCCGCCACCAGAAAATGAATCACCATATAGTGTAGATGTAGACAGTTCGAATTGATTAGCAAATACAAAACTTTCATCAACATACAACTCTGGTAATGGAAAATGATCACCATTTTCTTTCAAAAAAATATCCTTCATTGCAAACAGATGTCTGTCGAATCCTTGACCCATTGATGCCTGTTTGCATAATTCGTAATGAGTTTTCGAACATTCGTCCAGTAATTTTCTTAATTCATGTTTTGATAATTGTTTACTTCTTGTTAATAAACCTTCACAAAACATTTTTGTCTGGTTTGTACATGGTCTCACTGTTTCAGTACGACCATGCTTGAAAGCAGCTGTTGAACATGATTCATAGCTTGCAGTAGTTTTGTTGAACAAACGATAATAAGCCAATTGAAATGCGAGTTGAAACATTGAATCTGGACTTACTTTATTTTTCTTAAAATAATTGCGACTGACCTCACCAAATTTTACGTAATTCAAATCTAAATTTGAAGTCATTTCATTCCATTTTTTATATGCAACTTCAGCTGCTTCAATTATTTCATTATCGAATACAAAATCTAAATGTTTGACTACCTCATATGCATTACATGAATTATCTTCCTTTGTACTTGGCCCTACAAAATAATTAAGTGAATCTTCAAATATTTCATTGAATAATCTCAAAACAGCTACACCATCACCCCAAGAATGCTCTAAATTTAAGCCTAAAAATAAAATATAGAAAAAAAAAAGAATTAATAATTTTTTTTCTACAAATTTTGAAATTTTCAAATAATTAATTGATGCGATGATAAAAATTTGATATTTATTTTTGTTAATAAGAATTTTTTATAAATAATGCCCACCTGCATGACCATCTTTTGTGAACATAATTGAGAATGATTTGTCAAACCATCTGTTGATAACAGTTTTTTTGTCTGGATGACGTTCAAAATTTCCATGTAAAAAATTATGAGCATGACCAATTAAGTCTTGATCGAATTCGCAGTCATCTAGACAAAGAACAAACAATGCAGAATCAATACTTTCAATATTTTCTTTGTTTTTAGCATCTAGTTCAATAAGTTTTTGTCTTATATTAGCCCATTTATTACGATCTTCTGTTGTAAAAATACCAACGTGATTACCTTTTGATTCAATTTTACGATCACAAATATTTTTAATACAAGTATAAATATATTCAGGTGACTTAAAATTGTTATTCTGATCGAGCACATCGAATGTAAAGATTTCACCTTTTCGTATTACAGCAAGATGTTTAGAATTATTAAATTTTTTTATTTCATCCATATTAATTTTAGGTATTCGAGTCGATGAAAATAAATTATTATATTGACTCATATCTAACGGAAATGCTTTAAAAATTAAAGCAGATGGATAAAATGCTATCGATTTTGGCATATATTTCATTATATTTCGATATTTTATTGTGTCAGATTTTTTTGGATTCAAATGAAAAATTTCCGGTTCGAGCACATTTTCGGACAATGATTTTCGGAAGCGAAGTGCACTAATTATAAAATTTGTCACACGTATAACACGCTTATTGAACTCAGGCTTAACATCGTCTTTCCAAGCTAGAAATGGGGTATAATTAAGTACAAGAGGCAATCTCGATTTCAGATACATTTCAAACCATGGTTTACTGATATAGCTCGTGTGCTTGTTAATCTTATTCAATTTAAGTAATTTTTCTTGCAATTGTCTACCTATGCCTGTTTCAAAATTTTTGACTATGCGAGTTGTATTGTCAAATTGTTCTCGATTGCAAATAATAGGTTGAAGTGATTGTAGATAGCGTTCGCATGTTTTCTCTAGTTTTGGTACAGGTAATCTAGGTAAAGATTTTTGAAAGAAGTCTGTAGGTAAAATACTTTTTTGTAGATATTGAATTTTCGAATCATAATGATCATATCGAATGCTTGATAAACTAATTTTTTTGTAATGATGTTGTTGTTGACATAATTTAGTGTAATATGATACTTGAATGATTCTCATTTTTTCTTTGATTCAAAATTCACGTATTTTTAAATAAATCGTCAATAAAATTTATTAACACAAACTTAATAAAGACAAATAAGCTCAAAAATGATCATGCAAATATGAATAAGAAGCTAAATAAATAATAAATTTTCATTTATCTTTAATAAAAATATACAATCACTATTAGTAATGATTACTTACTTAACTAACTATTTATTTCTTGTTTGAAATTTTATATCGTTCATTTATATATAAGCTAGGCTTAACTTTTATAAATTTTACTCTTTTTTTTTTTAAATGTTGAATTCAAAACCAAATAAAAAATAAAAAAGATGACAATGAAATTATCTAACCGCAAATAATTGTATAATTCAAACATGTGATACTCAGTTGCAAGAGATAATATTACTTTTATTAGTGATTCTCAATCATTGGCCAAATTTTATCGTTTTGTGATTTTTTTACTTGATGAAGTTTCAGAAAATCTTAATTCATTCATAAATCACTGTAATTTTATGTGCTAATAATTAAAAACTTTTTCTTTAGATTCAAATTTTTTGATCTGAAAATTCAATTGACTAGTTGAATTTAACTCATTTGTTCATCATAAATGTAATAAGATTCTCTTTCTTCAAAAAATCAAATATCGTAGAAAAATTCAGTGAAACATAACGAGAAGATTTTTATAAAAGGAATCACTTATTTGAAAAGCTGACTTGTCAAAATTTTTAAAATCGGCTAAACTGCTTTAAATCAGCTTACAAGTTAACAGTTGAGCCATAAACACAACACGTTTTCACGCATTTTTTGATATCAGACAGAAGTAAATTGTTTTGTTATAACAAGTAATTAAATATTTTCAATTATTTGAATCAAATTTTTTGTGATAAAGAGACAAACTAATACTCAAACAATTTTAAAAATGTATTATGATGATTACGAAGATGTATGTTATGTATTATTAGTTTATGAATTTAATTACTAAAATTTTCTAATCTTGAATTTTTGTTTCTTAAATTTTATTTGAAGGATTACAATTATGATGAAATTTATGGTGAAGATTTAGATCAGCGTGAAGTTGATTATGATCATGGTTATATGGGTAGTTTTCCACAAGGTAGCTTTCCACAGGGTAGCTTATATACTATACCAGATCCAGTGCAAAATTTTTTAATGTGTCTTTATAAAGCAATAACCGAGAAAAACGCAAACGAAATTCGAGCACTCTATGAGAATACATTCGCCCAACTCACAGACACTTATTACAAAGACACACCTTGGCCGGGTGAAGATGAGATCTTATCGGTGATTGGTCAACGTGAAAACTATAAAATGTTCATCATATTTTACAAAGAGCTTTACTTTCGTCATATTTATGCGAATTGTCAACCAACAATTGAACAACGATTGGACTCGTATAAAAACTATTGTGCACTATTTAATTTGCTCTTGTCTACCAATGAACCGATTTCACTTGATTTACCAAATCAATGGCTTTGGGATATTATAGATGAATTTATATATCAATTTCAATCTTGTTCATTGTTTCGTATGAGAGCATGTTCCGGTAAATTGAGTGAAAATGAATTAGAGTGCATTCGTGAGAATCCAAAAATGTGGAATATTCATTCAGTGCTTAATGTTTTACATTCACTAGTTGATAAGTCGAATATAAACACTCAACTCAAAGATTACAATGAGGGCAGAGATCCGAACACAAAAGCTGACAGCTTCGGTCGGGAACCATTATATAAGATGCTGGGCTATTTTAGTTTGATTGGTTTGCTCAGATTGCATTCAATCCTTGGTGATTATCATCAAGCTATAAGCGTACTTGAAAACATTGATTTACAAGGACATTTAATACACAATTTTGCTGGTGTACTTGCATGTAAGACAACTACATTTTATTATGTTGGTTTTGCTTACATGATGATGAAACGTTATGCTGATGCAATTCGAATTTTCACTAATATGCTCGTTTATATTCAACGTACTAAACAAATTCAACCACTCTATCGCACTGTACAATTGGCCTTGATTGAAAAACAAACAGAACAGATGTATGTGTTACTTAACATCTGTCTTGTTCTTTATCCACAAAAAATAGACGAATCGGTATCTATCACATTGCAACAGAAACTTGGCGATTCGATGGCCAAAATGCAACGGGGTGAGCAGGCTGAATTCGAGAATGTATTTAATTTTGGTTGCCCAAAATTTCTCTCGCCGATTGCGACTATTTATGAAATTGATATATTGGCATCCGGATTTGAGGACAAATTCGAAATATCTAAACAACAATTAGATGTTTTTATGGAAGAAATACGTCAACAATTACCAATACTAAACATTCGTAATTACTTGAAATTATACACCACTATGCCAATCAGTAAATTAGCAAGCTTTTTAGAGATTGAAGAGAAAGAATTGAATTTGTTATTATTAGCTTACAAACAGAAGATGAATAATTTGATTTGTGTAGATGCAGGCGGTAAACCGACTTTATCTGGTAAATTCGTATCTTCATCTGATATTGATTTTTACATTGATAAAGGTATGATTCATATCGCTGATACAAAAGTTGAAAGACGTTATGGTGATTTTTTTATAAGGCAGATTAATTCTTTTGAAGATATGTTTCAATTTGTATCTGCATTGAAATTACAACAGAAAAAAAAGTCACATACAACCACTAATCAGCAACAATCTGCTTCAACAATGGTTTCTGCAATTTAATTAAATAATTAACAAATAGAGTGTTATAAAGGAATAATTGACTTAGAAATGATGATCAATAGTAGATTTTATAATCGATTGATTCATAGGTTAAATTAGGTCAAACGCTTTTTATGTTCTTAATTTATTTAATTCTTAACTTATCTTTTCATAATAAAAATGTGAATGAGTGAATGTACGAAAACTTGAATTGTGTAATGCAGAGCATGTTGAAAAAAACCTTGTTTTTGAAATATTTTTACACTTTGATTTGAACTAAATTACTAAAAAAAAAACGGAACAAATATAATTATCAAATAAAAAATACAGAAAATTCGCTTCGCTTTTCTCGTTAAGTATATTTTAAATTAACAATTATTATCACCAAAAATGATAAGGGCGGAAAGAATGCTAAACGATCAGTCCACATGAAGAAAATAAATTTAACAAATTGGTTGCATTTGACGAAATAAATTATTAATATAATTCTGGTCAATATAGATTTCCAAAATTATAGTTAGTAGAAAAGAAGACTGAAATTCAGAAATAAAACGACGATGATAGGTATTTGTAATGAAAAAATATAAGATCAATTAAATTGTCTTCGAATGGATGATTTATTGATCAAAATAAACTCGATTAAACCAACTTTTTACGTCGACGTTCTCTCGGTCATACTTTAGAAAAAAAGGATCCCACTGTGTATTGAAAATTAAAATAAGTTTATTATATTTCAATATTTTTAATCATTTTTCAAATCAAAACTTACTTTTAAATACTTATATTTTGGCCTCTTTTCCACGTCTTTTTGTAAACTAAATATTAATAATAGAAATCAATAATAAAGAACAAAATTTTTGGCAATTGATAAAAAGATAATTACCATAATTTTATAAAGTCCTTGAAGTAATTAGAAAATGATGTGTTATCTTGTGGTAAGATTGGTGGATCACTTTCAATTATCCTAGTCAATAGTTCAAAATCACCTTTACAATTTTGATATGGATATTTACCGAGTGCGAGTTGTACAAGAGTTATACCCAAACTCCATACATCGGCACGTATGTCATATGATGGCTTATTAGGATCAGGAGGCAGAATACGTTCAGGCTAATTATAATAAAGAAAAAGCGATTAATTTTATAAAATTAAATTCGTTTAATTTTTTTATGGTAAAATACTAACGGCCATGTAAGCTTCACAACCTTGCTTAGTTTTTGCAATTGAATCAACTAAGCGTCCACTTACACCAAAATCACATAGTTTGATTTCTCCCTCTGAATTGATAAGAATATTTGACGGCTTTACATCGCGATGTATTACACTGTGTTGTGTTTTTAAATAATCCAATGACTTAATACTCTGTAGGTGTAATAATAAATTAGTTATATAATTATTTATATTAAATTACATATTGAATGTTAACATACTGCAACGGCGATTTTGCCACAAATCGGTTCTGGAAATGGTGAATTAATTTTTCTAAGAAGTTTATCAAGACAAGTAGTCATCAGCTCCATAATGATCCATACTCTTGTTCCTTTTATTAAGTAACCATAACACTGTACAATGTGTTCCACATTATTACAATTTAAAAGTACTTCTAAATCCATATTAATACGTTTATTATCTTCTGGATGACTACTTCTTGTCATTTCCTGTTTGTGATATAAAAAAGATATAAATTTATATGATAATTCATAACTTTATTTTGAACGTTCATACCTTAACGGCGACTATTGCTTTTGATCGAATGTGTTCCATTTTATTCACAGTGCCACAAGAACCAGCACCTAATTGTTCTAAATACTTAAAATCGCCATCGTCGATTGCATAGTCCTATTTAAAAGAAAACAATAATCAATACATTACATTACATAAAAAAATTAAAAAACAAAAAAAAAAACTTGCCAATCCATTTATCTTAATAAAATTCGTCCTAGTAACAAAAGATGTGTTGATTTGACCGATAGGAGATTGCTGTGATTTTTTTAATGAAGGTTTCATGTTTACTTTTTAGAAAATTAAGAAAAAAAGTAAATTAGTTATTTCGGCAAATGAAAATAAATAAAAATAAATAACAACTTCGCAAATCAATTTTTTTATCCATTTTAAATGCACTGTGAATTTTAATAAACTTCAAATGACTTAATTATAAATAAACAAAAATATTCGAATAATCAATATCAATCTAATTAAATCAATGCGTAATTTTGAATAGGGTAAAAAGTCTAAATTGTACACAAAAGTTTTTAAAAGTCATATTTGAATCTAAAAAATTGATGAAATATTGATGAAAAAGGTTAATCAATAAATTGATCATCATTTAACAACTTTGACTTTAGATTTTTCAAAATCAAAAATTAATCTATTTTGTCAATTTATTAAGTTTCAATCAAACGCATTTGAAAATCATAATTCACAAAAAATAAACATTTATTTTTTATATGTGAGTATATTGTAAAACATTAACTGAGTGTATTTTTAAACTACATTATTAAATTAGTTAAACGATAATTGAATTTTTCTCACTATATATTACTGTCACTTTGTAATGAATTTTAATAACATTCATTTTTTTATCGTGTTTGATGTGTGAGTTTTTTTGAATGTTTTTTAACTACGAGTGCTGAAACAATTTTTTCAAGATCTTGAAAAATTATATAAAATTTGTTGAATAAAAGGGATAAAATGTGAAATATTTTGAAGACACCTACATTCTTTAGGCCTAGGTCTAGGTGAAAGACATTGCGCATTAACGGTAGGTGAAAGTTGGTCTCGGGTCATTTTAAGTGAGATTTTATCATTCGATTCTAGATTAGTACGTGATGATCGACGGGCAGATAAATTTCGTATCAAAATGTTCGATTTTACATTAGTCGTTATGTTAGTTTGCTGATTTGCTGTATTAATACTTGTGTTTGCATCTTTATAATTCATCTGAACGCCATTCTTTGTCACATTGTAATAGTTACTTAATCGGGCTGTGAATCTTTCAAAGTAGGTTGTGCATGCTTTGAATGGTAGAAAACGATCAAATTGTTGCTCTCTTTTCTCATTGCTGTATAGACCTGTATTTTTATTCGGTATGGCCTCTTTCTTATCTAAATCAGCATTATTCATGTTGAGTGAAATTCTTGCCGCTGAAATTAATTCAAATACACACTTCGAACAAATTTTCGTTCAAAGCACTGACAAACAACATACACACTAAATCAAGCAAATGAGGACTAACTTTGATGTGATAGATTGCTCTTATTTACTAGAATATGATTTTAAGTGGGCGGGAGATGGTGTGTGTTTGCAAAGTTCTTCAAATCCAAAATGCAAATAAATCATCACTAAGTCTATTTAGTTCAGAATCTTTTAGTATTAAGACACATAATCGAAAATTTAGATTCACTAGACAAATAGAATTTTACACTGACTTCAAATGTATTCTCTTTGCCATAACACACAAAACTTTAAAAATATTTGTTTATGGTTCAAAAAGAGAAATTGCTATTTTTACACTAAATTTTCGTGCTATTTTCACCATAAATATATTCATTTTTCTAGTTTTCGATTTAATTTTATTTTAAAATTTATCCATTTTAAAATCAATTTTAATATCGAATGTTAAATAAATTATGATTACAATTCAAAAATTCTAAAACTATCGAAAAAAATAATTCAATATTCCAAGGATGCGAAATTACAAGCTCGATGAATATTATTTGAATTTTTTTCTATATTTATCATAATTATAAATCAAGAAATATCAATGGAAATTCAAATTTTTGAAAAAACTTGAAAAAAAAATAGTGTAAAAAAATAATTTATTAAAAATAGAATTTGTTTAGAATTAATAAATAATTCCTCTTTTAATTTAAAATCATGATTCACATTTAAAAAAAAATCATTACTTTCATGAATTGTCATTTTATTTTTGAATTCTTTAAAATTTAAACTAAAAAAATAATTATTAAGAACATCTAATATTGAAATCTTCTGGATTAAACAAGCTTGAAACAATTTGACCAAATAATTCAATTTTTTTTTCCTGAAGATTAATTGAGATTTTTAAAACTCTGCACCAAATTTTTCCTATATACATAACTTTACTAACAAAGATTTATTTTCGAATTTATATTAGTGGTAATAGTAGTAATAAGTTCTTTTGAACAATTGAAAATTATTTGAAATTTTCGGATTTTAATAAGTAAAAATTTTACATGGAGAAAAAAAAAATTGTATTTATTTGATCGAATTTCGAATTTAAATGACAAAAAATTTCACAAAAATTATTTCGAATGATGAAATATCTGTGACATAAAATCATTTAGAAAATTTAAAAAAGTAAATTTATTACAGACAACACTAATGAATAGAGTTCAACATTATAAAGAATTTGATCAAATTAAATAATATTTACAAAGCTTATGCTTTTTAATTGATTATTTCATACTAGAAAAGTAATTCCATTCATATTTTTATAGATTCAGATTTCCATATAAAGCCTTAATTGATTTTAGCTTAAAATTCATGAATCAAGACACCTTGATAAAATAAACGTTAAAGAACGAAACGTAAATTATTTTACAAAGTACATATGAATTTTCTTATATAAAAAGTGAGTTTTTAATACATATTTTATAATATATTTTTAAAAATTGTTTAGTTTTTGCGTTCTACTATATTACTTTTAAATTCGGCAAAAAAAAATTTCTTGCCTATGATCGATTGATTTTTTTTTTGTGTATTTCAAAGTTGAAAAGAAACAGCAATTTCATTTGAATTTACTAATTTCACAATAATTATAATATGCATAGACAATCTAAAATAATCAAGTAAGTTTAAATTGATCTTAATTGTTAAGAACTATGCAAAAATCATTTTCAAGTTCAAAAAATCTTTCGATGTCTGTTATTCGCATAAAATATAATTTACGCATTTTTGTTTGATTACTATATAATATAACTTTCATGCGATAATTTAGTTGGTATATATCCTAATATATTTTAATAGTGCATTTGATAAATCAATCGCTAAAAAATAAATTATTTCTTATTTTTTCCTTTAATTGATGATTGGCTTTTGTCCATATTAGCAAAATATATATTTAGTTAAATTTAAAATATTTAAGCATTAAAGTCTAATTTGAATAAAAAAGAAATGAACTGTGCTTTCTAATAGTTTTAATATCACCTACAAAAATATTTAGTGCACCCAACAGACTTATAAAATGAAAATCATTATTAGTATATTTGAATCTATCTAAAATTTTATTTTATTACAGAAAATTATTAAATTTCTTCTATTTTGATTGCTAATTTTTTGAAATTTCTGCCCCAATTTAGAAAAAATTTGTTAATAATAAAAGTTAAAGAATGTCTTTTTCAGTACTTTATTGTACAATTTATCTATTGGTAAAAATTATGTTGTGATCTACTTAGATTATCAAAGGCGATTATTATTCTAAATTGTGATTTTTCTTTAAGCATATTATATCATGTCATTTATAAATTTGAATTTGATGTCACATATTTATAAAAATCATCACTTTTAGTTTAAATTTCAAGTATCAATTGTTTTATTATCATCTATAATTCGTTTTTTTTTTCAATTATGCAAATTAAAATGATAGAAAAATATCGCAAATTTATTCTTTTTTTAAAATTAGTATTTTATAATTTTCAATGGAATTCGAATTTGTAAATTGAACAAAAAGTTGAAATTTTTTCCAGTTCATTTTATATAATCAATAAATATATGATTTACGATATATTTTAAACAACAAATAGTTTAAAACAATTAAAAATATTTACCTGTTATCCGTCGTACCTAATTTAGTGAAAAAAAATTTTTTAAAAAATTTCAGCACATCAATAGCCTTTTCAGTAGGCAATTGCTCAAATAGCGAAAAAATTTATTAAATTTCCTAATCCTCTAGAATTTTTTTAATTGGCTATTTACATAGAGCGAGTAACTTGGCCACTAAATTATTTTTCAAATCGTCTATGTGTAATAAAGAGAGAGACTTTCAGAAGTTTATTTTTTGATCTAATTAATCTGGAAAGAGAGATCAAATATGGTAGAAAATCGAATTACAAAAGGTTCTGAAAATAGAAATTTGTCTGCTAACAAAGAAAATAAAGCTAAGAATCTAAAAAATAGATTTTTTACAAATAGTTACATAAGTTGTATAATTCCACAACATACTGATCAGACTCATTCAGGTAGATTTAATTTTCGCAAATTTTCTAATGAATTGCAAAACAATTTAAAAAACTATTTTCAGTTTGTCGATAAGTTGAGTCACATTCAGAACGAAAAATGATCATCCCACGCACAAAATTAATTTAAAAAAAACAAAGAGCTAAGAAATCTAGAATGCCACTTTGATCTCATAAAATTAATACTTATTCATTTCACAGATAAGCCTGATTGAAAATATGAAAACTATTTACAAATTACTTTCAATAATTCATTTGTTGAAAAAAATTCCACAATAATCACAGCTATCTCTCCAAAATAAATTTAAAAAAAAAAAATGGTAAGGAACTTCCACAAAATAGAAGAAAGTTTTCTTTGTATTTTAATTTTAATTGATTAGTAATGATGATTTAGAAGCTAGGGACGATGAAATCTTGTCATAAATTTACTTGATTCGTGTACTTCCATTTCACAGCTCTTAAATTCATTAAGTTCTTTTCTGATTTCAGCTTTATCTTGAGGAGTTAAATAACACCACGGCTTCTCAGTTTTTCTATCATAATCATGTGCTTTTGTTATTTCAATATAGTCACTAAACTTAATGATCTTACGCTTTTTCAAATCTTCGATTGTTGGTCTAAAGCTTAGCTATAAAATTTATTATATTAATGATGAAGAAAATTTTATTTTTACCTTGCAAATTCAATAAATTTTTTTTAAAAATTAACTTACTTTTCGGTCTAAACTTTTTTTCTTTTGTTCTTTTTCTTTTTGCTGTTCCTCAGGACTCTGAGTGTGAAGTATGTTTCGCTGTTCAAGTTCCTCGACTGTGGGCCTCAAACGTAATCGTCTGGAAAGTTTACTTTCAAGTACTTCTCTCAACTCCTGCCTCTCTTTATGATTCAGAGATGGTAAAATGTTTCTTTCTACTAACTCTTCTCTGTTTGGCCTTTGCGCAAATTTAATTTCCAAAGAATCTTTACGAGCAATTTTAGCGGCAATTTTTCCTGCTCAAAATATTGAAAAAAATTAAGCAAAAAAAATAAATAATTTCAAAATAATTTTTAAATCACATATTTTCTGAAAATACCTTGTTCATCATCACCATAATAATCTCTTAATTTTGCAAATGAATCTCCATCATCAGAATCTGAGTCTGAATTTGAAAAAATAGCTGGATTTCGCTCTTTTTCAATGATGACTTGTCTGAAGAAATAAATTTATATTAATAATTATAAGAAAATAACACAAATATACTACTTACTTGCATTGGAAATTAATCGAGTTTGAGTTACTTTTTAATCCTTACAAATGATGGTTAAATCAAAATAAAAAGATTAGAAAAAAAAATAATTATAAAAAGTAACGCGATTGCAAGTGTTTTACCTTTAATTACCGATTTGAGTTCAGGAATATTAACTTTATAAATTGAGTCTGATTTTGAATAGTCAGGCTTGATGAATTTGTTAGAAAATGTGACATTTTGAGTGTACGAGTTTCTGTCGTTTGATATAATGGGAGTCGATAGCACAGCATCTACACGTGCTTTTTTCATTGCGGACTTTTTTGGCATCATTGTGAATTGAGGTTGCTTGGCGGGAATCTCTTCCATAACTTCAGTTAGTAGAGTAACGTCACCATCATTTAAACTTTTAATTATACAAACTGGTATAGTACCTTTATTTACCGACGAATTATAGTCCAATTCGCTACTATCATTAAAATCTATCATATCGGATGCAAAACTTGACCCACTATTATCAATATTATTATGAAAACTATTTACATTGTTGAAATTGTTTGCTGTGCTCTTAGAATTGTTATAATATGAGGTGGTTTGGTTGTCGCTAAATGATCTGGGTGGAGGAATGAGATCCATATTTAATTGATTCATAAGGTGCTTATCGAAATGATTGATCCGTATATCATTCCCATTATTTCTAAATGATAAATAAAAAGACAAAAATTATATTGAAAATTTTCTTATTAATAAAAAAAATTACGTTTGATCGTTGGTCTCTCTTCTATCTTTATTATTTAGTTGTTCATTGAGTAAGTTTGAATAGAAAAGAACGTCTTTCTCTAGAGATTAAATTAAAAAAAAAGAAAAAAAAATTTTAAATCGATGAATTAAATATTTATAAATCTGGTTCTTCTGAAAAAATTTACCATTGTTTGAAGATAAGGGAAAATGTAAAGGCTGTAGAGTTTGATATCTTATGATACTATTCAAGTGTTGATCATCTTTACCATTAATCATATTCAATTGAGATGAGGAAGACTTTTTGATTAATGAATTTCGCTTTTCATCTTTTGAACTAATTAAACCGTTAGAATGTACAAAGTCATTTTCTAATAATAAAAATAAATATCATGTTTATTGAAAACTTGAATATAATTCGAAATATTTCTCCAAAATGGGGTCTAGCTTACCTTTTGTCGAATTTTTATCAAATTTTTTCTTATTGATACTACGTTCTTTTTTCCATTTCCATGGTTTTAAGATTGACCATGAAAATTTCGATAATTTATTGCTGTGTGATGCTAATTTATTAGACGTGGTTGGATTTAATTGATTATTCATCTCATTGACTGTATTTGAAAATTGATAAATGAAAGAAATAAATTAATTAAATACCTTTTTTTAACTTTTGAGTAACAACAGTTAGTTTGTTAATTAAATTCTATGAATGTGGAATAAAAAAATTTATTCATTTTGTTTTTAATTAAATCTAGATGAAATTGAACTATTTATGCATTTTTCATCTTAATTTTTAAGCCTTAATATATATAGCTTAATGTAAATAATATACAAATAATATCAGATGAAACTATCAACTAGTTTTCATAACCCTAGCGAATGTGAAAAATTAATCGAAATACTGATTAATAGCCATGAGAATGGAACCTGATTCTGAATCAATTTTTAGGGTTTCCTATTCTTGGAATTTATAATAAATTTTTTTTTTTAGCCGTTCAGACTAAAAAATTGGCAATCTTCTTATTTAAATTATTTTTTTAGCTTATCGACAAGCTGTTTAAATTTAATTTAACAAACTTAGAAATCGCATGCGACTAAAGCAAACAAAAAGAAAAAAAAAATTCTGTATGCCAATTCGATAATAATAAAAAAATCTATTAATTTCGTATCTACCTATAAAATGTGAAATATTTATTCTCTTATCTTTAATTATTTTATGAAGAAGTTTACGGGCAGAAATTTTTATTAAAAATTTTTATAAAAAATATCAAATTGATAAAAAAAAACTTATACATATTTGATAAAAATTGATAAGTTTACTTACCCATAACATATGATAATATTTGTGCGGTAGAGAAAAGGATATGATTTTAATTTAGTCGAATTGAAATACGGACTTTCTTGGTTATGAGAATTTTTAATCAGACTATAAAACAATAATAGAACGGGTGATTAATACGAAAGTGTCATTATTTGCAAGCATCTTTCTAATGTAATGATGCGTCTGAACCATTTGCTTAATTCGAATGATAAAAATTCTAAAAAACATGGACTGTGCACAGAATGATGTATTCCGTAAAATTAATATCGAAAAAGTTGTTTTAAGCAATTTCTTTTTTTTTCATTAATTTATAAATTTAGGATGTTTCATTAATGAAAATGAATAATTTTTAATAGATTTTTGTATTCAGACAATTCTTTCAATTAGATAACTTGATTTGATCACTATTTTCATTAAATGACGATCAGTTTTCCACATCTGAAACAATAAATGGTAATCAACTAATGAAAAATGATAAAAAATGCTCAGAAAACAAATTAACTAATTTTAAATAAATATTATTTATAATTAAAAACAATAAATTATTTTAAACAATTACTCGCTTTTAAATTTGCTGGTAAATTAGCGTGTCATCATTAGGATGCAAAAGATCATTTTTTTTTCCAGATAAAATATAAAAATAAATCAATCAATAATTAGTTTACGCCGATAATATAGATTTAGAAGGTAGTTAGGAAGACGTTGTTTTATGTGCGATTCGAATAAATAAAATTTTGAAATTTTATTTCTACATTTAGCTCAAATAAGTTAATTTAAATGTAAAGAAAAAAAATCATTCCTTGTGAATATTCGATAATTTCGAACTATATTGATGATTGCGTTTGATGAAAAATTTTAGTGTCAAACTTATATTAGCAATCAATGATTTAATGTAATGAGTGACGTCGAAAATGAATCTAAGATATTGACAAGAGTGATGAAATTTTGAAAGGAAACTCTGTTTGTGAACTGCTATATTTCTCATTAATTAGATCTGAATAGTAAGATTTTAATGAAAATTATTTTCAATGAAAAACTAATAATTCGAATCGTCTTAAAAAATATTTTACACCTAAATTTTTGATATCTAGCTTATGAATCGAAAATAAATAAAAAAATAATACTTTTTGCAGGGTAATAAATTTAAACATGGAGATCGGAAAATTTTATATTTTGAGAAGCAATATAGATAATAATAACCAGACGATTAAAAGATACTATTTAAATGGAGTTTCCTAAAATTCGAATCAAATTAAAATCTAAATTAATGGTTGACTTTGAATAATTCTTTTACATTTGCACAAAAAAATTTTGTATTGAACAAATATTAATTTTATTTGTTTGCGAATAATAAAAACTAATTCCAAATCACATTATAAAGATAATTTGACGTACACATTAGTATTATGCTAAGTTTTAAATAAATTGAATGAATCCGAGAAAAGTTCGTTTACATTTTTTTAGAAAAATTGATCATTAAGTAATTTTGATTATAAAATCATCCATTTATATTTATGATCTTTTTTGAATTCTAAAAAAAGAATAAAAGAAATTCGAATTCAAAAAGACTTCTAAAGAATTTGATTCAAAGCCAAATATGGGTAGTAAGTGATCGATTGAATGACAAGTTTTGTTGGAGAATAATATTTTCACTACTTATCTCCATATAGTTTGATCGATTTAGATAAGTCGCATTTCAGTATGTGATTATTAGATTTTTAAATGATAGATTTTAAAAATTATTTCGTTTATTTCAAAATGATGACTTTTCTAATCAATTGATTAGAGATGACTATTTACAATTTGAGATGAATAATTTGCCTTTTTTTGAATTGATGAACTAATAAATTCAGATAAGTAATTATCAAAAAATAAATGATTAAAATTGGAAATCTAATTATAATTTATTTATTGTTTTCATAAAGAAATAAATGAATTTATGTTATCACTAAATTGGTTTAAGTTTGATGATTTAATCCATTATTCACAAATAGAGAGAGCAGAACCTATCGCACAGGCAATTTCGCTTCAAAAGAAAAAAATTCATTTGTTTTGAAAGTTGAGTTTAAATCGCTATATAGTGATAAAAGTGGAGGAACGGTCTCTTAATTAAAAAGTGTCGCTTTTTTTTCTTTTCGTTTTTTTAAAAAAATCAGCTGAAGTGTATACATTTTGTTTTTCAGAAAGTGTCCAAATCAGATATGATTTGATAGAAAAAGAAGTTAAACATATCTAAAAAATAATAGGACTGAAAATCCGTTCACGATTTATAAGTCCAATAATATCTAGCAAAAAATTTTTCTAAATCTTTTGTGCTCAAAAATTTGTTCTTTTTTAATAGTGTTGAATAAAAAAAATTTGAGAATAATTTTCTAAAATCCATCATTCAAACTATTTTATAACTTTGAAAATATTTCTCTAGTTACAAATAAGGCGGGCTATAATATCTTTGATTAGAAATTTTTATAAACTTCAAATGATCTTCACAATCTAATAAATTTTTTGATATAATTTCAATAAGTATTTCATTATTCTTTTTTAATTGATTTGTGATATGAAAATGAATGACAAATGTAAATGGTTGAACATGCATTACAAATTTTTGAAATAATGATTTTTAATTTTTATCCATCTGATTGTTCATTTAATTGATTTTTGTATTATTTATGACTTATGTATGGTCAATAAAAAATAAGAAAGTTTATTTGCAAAAATTTCAAATTAAATTCTGTTGTAAAATTGTCAATTTTTAATGATCATTACAAATATGTCGATTTAAAATGTATTCAATAAACATTTTTCATTGTAGGTTATGATAACTAGAGCTTAATGATTATAAATTACATTTTCTTCTGAAATTTTTTTTATGGGCAGCGACTTTCATAACAAATTTAAATGAAAATTTATTAATTTAATCATCATGATTTCCAAATTTACTTAAAATTACGACTATGCCTTCATTAGCACAACTTTAATCAAGACTTTAGATTTGATTCATAAATTTTTCTTTAAAATCTTAATTTGTATTTATGCTTCAAATCTAAAAATTATTAGTACCGCATAAAATCTATCATAATAATTTCTTTAATAAATCAATAGATAATTCAAAAAAGTAAGATGATTGTAAAATTTATATTTTTGATTCATTTATAAATGTTTATTAATGTATATATTCTGTTATAAATTTTGAATGATAATTATGTTTGATTATTTAAAATCATTTTTCTATCAATTCATTCTATTCATATTTGTAAATTTTGAATAAAATAATCTTAATTTTAAGAAAAAAATAGCGACAAAAAATTAATAAGACTTAAAAAATTACGATTATTTTTTTTTTGTAGCTAAAATTGGATTATTATTTTGATCTCAGAAAATATATTCACAAATTAAAAAACGAACCTTTCAAATTTATTAAAAAACTTGTGATTTTCAAAATTTTTTAGGGATTGCTAAAAACTTAAGCAAAAATAAATCGATAACAAAATGAATGATTTTAAAGCAAAGGTACTGTCTTTGATTAAAGAGAAAATCGAATCAGTTGAAAATTTATTACCAAAATTTCATTCATTAATTGAATACGAAATGAAGGTGATTATTTTTGTCTCAGCATTGAACTCGTGGCGTTTTGATAGCTTATTGAGACCTTATCCTAGTGATTTTTTCAATTTAAATAATGAAAAGGATTTTAAGATGCTGGTAGGTTTTTTTTCATTCTGTTTTTTTTCTTTTTTACAATATTAACTTTTTACTAATTTAATACCAATTATATAATAGTAATACTCACATTTTCTTAGATAATTTATCATTTCAATTTATTTACTTATTTATTTATAAAATTTATATATTACGACTATATCTGTATATGGCTTTAATAAATTTATATTTTTAATTTAGGTTTCATGTGCTTAATATAAATTAATTTATAAAATAAATTTATAGCAATATTTGTGTGATAAAAATTTCTATGTCCAAAATTTCCCTGTTAAAAAATGATTAATTTTACAGAAATGACTAAATGATATATAGATTAAATCTGAATTGAATGAATTCCTTAAATCTTATCTATATTTTATAAATTGCAAAATTCATGTCTAAAAATTTCTCATTAATTGTAAATTTACTAATTTTAATTTTTATATTTTTGTCAGAATAAGCTTGCTTCCGAAATTCCTAGATTATATGATATCAATGAGACCACAATTCTTTCTAATGATTGTTGGAAATTAATTCACTGGATTTTTACTTTTAATTCTATTGAACTTAAATTGTTGAATGAAAAAGAGGTAATATTTTATTTTTTGACCTTTTTAATAAATTAAATTGCTTTGAATCATCATAAATAATTTCCTAAAATATTTTTCCAAAAATTTATTTAATATATATTTGAGTTATTAAGAATAATCTTGCTACATATATATACAGACGAAAGAACTTTACAAGGATCTGAAATTAAACAACGAAAGAAGTATCAAAATTTTACCTAATTATATATTCAAATTGAATTCACCTTCAGCACGAATTCGACATAACATATTGAAATCGGAAAACGGATCGTTGCAAGCGTTTCACGGAACTAAATTTGAAAATCTTTACTCTATTGTTCATAATGGCTTGATTAATATACTAAACAAGGTGAGACAAATGATCAAAATAAAAGTGATTATTTAATTATAAACAACATAGGGACAATTTTATTTAGAATTCATAAATATATTTACAACATCACTGTATATCCGAAATAAGTTTTCACACTTTATTTAGTACCAGATTTTTTTTTGTGATTTGTCAATTAATCCTTATTATGATTTCCAATTTTAGTACAAGTGTAAATTCGATGAGTATATAAATAAAGTCATTTATAATATTTTTTTTTCAATTTTCTGACAAAAATTATCAGTAATTTTAATTATTAATTGACATAATTACTAATTTTTTGTAAATTTATTATTTTTCAGCGCGATGCATTCGGATACGGAACATATTTGTCTAATTTAGATGTTGCAATCACTTTTTCACCGTACACTTATGTGAAATGTAATTGTTCAATCAAACGTTTGAGCAGTGTTTTACTCTGTGAAATTGTTCGGCATTCTTCTATTTATATAAAAGGTTAGTTTTTTCTTAAATGAGATATTTATTTCGATATTAATCATTTGAAAGAATTGATTTTTATTGTTTATTTAATGAACTCATCTTGCTTTTTTTTTCAGAAAATCATTCTTATTATCTGGTGAAGGATGATGACTTTTTGAATGTAACTCATTTATTTATTTATGGCGAAGTTGAAAAAAATAAAAATAGGTCAGAAATTTATTTGTTTACAAAATTTTAAAATAATAAATTACTAAATTAAATAAAATTCTCTTTATTTTGGCACTACTTTAAGATTAACAAATTTTATTTTCATTTTTCAGATGGGCACTCGAATTTCATGTGATTCTAATCATTTTCGGATTGATTTTTTTATTTTATTCGATTTATAAAAATAATAACAAGTATTAGTGGATCTTTTAGAAATTTTATTTAAAAAATTAAAAATATTTTCAAATTACCAATAAAATGTTGAAAATTTTATAGGATTATAATAGAATTTTTTATTATTTTATTTTCGGTTTTAATGAGTGAAAACGAAATGACTTGTCATTTGCAATAAAAGTCATCTTAGTACAACAAAAAAAATCGATTTGAAGATGGCCAGTTTTTTCGATACTTCGATTTTGAAGTTAATGAAACGATTGAGAGTTGTGGTGTTCTACGTGGCAGGATTTTATCAGCTCATCGAAATAAGTTCACTTTATAAAATTGTTAAAATAGATTGTGATCATCCGGTGTTTTTCATCACAAATTTTTCATCGTTACATCTTTGCGCACTATGTATTTTGATGAATGGGAACAACAAAAAAACTGTTTTGCATTTAAATCTATTCATCATCATGAATACAATGTAAGTTCTATCGGCATTAAAATATGAATTTTTTACATTTTTTCATTTCACATTTACAAAGATGGCTAATTGTTATTTTATGGAATATAATATATATTTTATTTATCGGTATGTCTTATTTGAATATTATTCGATTCTATTTATAAATTTATGAAAATATTTTTGTGCTTGTATCAATATTTTATTAAAATATTTTAATACATGATTAATTAGCTGAAGACTATGTAAAAAAACTCTTTCTTCAGGACCCATTAGAGCACGTACTTCTTTCTTGTTACATGCTGTCAAGTGCAGTACTCGAAATATTTGTTATTATAATCAGACGACATTCGATAAAAGGTATGGATATTAAAGCTTAAATTTATAATTGTAAGTTTTTTCTATCGATTTCTTTTTTTACTCATATATGTTCATAAATACTGATTTCTTTACCTTTTTATTGTGGGATGTAAGAATTAAGAATATTTACTATGTCAGATGATCTTTAAAGACTCGAAAATAAAATCGGGTGATTTCAAGTTTTGCATATCGATTTATGATTTAAGCGATGAGTAATTGATAAACAAATTTTTTGAATTATTCGTCATATGACTTATTTTAATTCTAAATCGATCTAAGTAAGTTTTTTTCTTTGATTATCTAAATGCTAAATTTATCTTCAATTATATTATATTGTAGGTATTTGGCCAATTATGAGAATAATTCAACCACTTGTTTATTAGGCTTAAATAAACAATTTGTTTTTTGATTTGATCGATTGTGTCTTTTTATATATTTTTGACATAGGCATAATGAATATGATTTTAAATATAAATTATTCGTTTTTTTTCAAGTCACTTTACGTTCTAATATCACTAAACGTTTCAATATATGAGCTATTTATTTCAGTCACTTTAAATAGGCATTCCGATAACCTTACATTTTTTATATTTTTTATGCAATGAACCTTTTTACTTTGATTGTTATTGGTATGCTCTTATTTAAGATTTCTTTTTTAAGGATAAAAGAGTTGATTAGCTGAAAGTGATGTATGTTTTGATTAATCGGAATAAAAAATTGACCTTTTTACATTATTAATATGATTGATCAATGAGCATATATAAATGAATTTTCTTTTTTGTTGAAATGATATATCTGCTATTAATTAATAGTTAATTAATTTTTTAAGTGCTTCGAAGCATTTCCATTTAGTCGGTAGGTAAAATGGTTCAAAAATATGAGGAAATGGTGTATCTAAGCCACAAACACGAAATATAGGTGCTTCAAGATGTAAAAAAGCATCTCGTTGTATGGTGGCCGCTATTTCAGCACCGAAGCCACTAGTGAAAGGTGCTTCATGTGCAATTAAAAGGCGTCCTGTTTTTTTAACTGACTTGATCACTGTATTTTTATCCCACGGAACAAGTGTTTGTAGATCAATCAATTCACAACTTACATTTAATTGTTCATTTGCCATTTGACAAACTTCTCGAAGTACATGTACTTGAGTACCCCAAGCAACTAAAGTAACGTTATCGCCTTCTTCAATTATTTGTGCTTGTGATAAAGGTATTTTGTATTCTTTTAATGGGACATGCTCAACTGCTAATCTATAAAGAATTTTTGGTTCTAAAAATAAACATGGATTTTTATCTTCTATACAGCTTTGTAGAAGACCTTTTGCCTAAAGAAAAAAAATTTAATTTCTTGTTTTGAAATAAATTTTAATTTATTTATTACCTGAATCGGTCCTCTAGGTATTACTACTTTCAAACCTTTTGAAACAAAAATAACATAATAAAATATTTTTTAAAATTCAATTTTCAATATTCCAATTTATCGTATCATTTTAAAATTACCTGGTATATGTGTATAGAATGCTTCTACAGATTGACTATGATATAAACCTCCGTGACCGACGGCAGAACACGGTGTTCTTATAGTCAATGTTCCACAATCAAATGTACCTAGTAATTATAATGGTAAAGTCGAAATTTCATGGATTTAAATTTAATTTTTTAATCATTCATTTACCTCCACTTCGATAACGTATTTTAGCAGCTTCATTCAATATTTGATCGAATGCCGGAAATGAATAGTCTGCGAATTGTATTTCGGCGATTGCACATGTTCCTGTTAATGCCAATCCTATTCCAAATCCAATAATTCCTTGTTCGCACAGTGGTGTATTGAAAACACGATCTTTACCGAATTTTTCTTTTAATCCGATCGTGCATCTATTTTTCATAAATTATTTAGTTATTTATATAATCTTATATTTTAATTTTATAAACATTTACCTGAATACACCTCCAAAAGCAACATCTTTACACAAAATAGAATTTTATTTATCTAAATTTCAACGAATTATATTCATTTACCTTCACCAAAAATAACCGTATTTGGATTTTTATTCATTGCTAGTTCCAATGACTTTAATAAAAAATTGAATTAGATGATTTGAAATTCGATCTTGCTAATATTACCTGATTAATTGCCTGGAACATATTCATACGTTCACATTCTCCATCTGAACTTGCAGGTATGTCGCTATAATAATTGAAATGGGCAGAGTTTCGTGCATAACCTTTAAACATTGGATCGATATTTTTAAACAATTTACATAATTGTCTCGGTAACGACATAATAATTCTTTTTAAAATTGTTATTCAAATAATTTTCCTTGAAATTTGTAGGATTGATAATTTACTCTAGACGTTAGTAAAAATTATAAAATCACTTATAAATTCTGATAAACTTGTAAAAAGTTAATGAAAAGTCTTAAAACAAAAACAAAATTAATATAAAAATCAAAAGTAAGATTTCGAAATTGATTTATACTATATTTTAAATTTGAATTTATTAGAAAAAAATCTTCGCATTCTAAAATCACCTAAATGAATAAGTTGAAATTCAATAATTAAAATAAAGGAATAGAAACAAGGACGAATGAAAAATTAAATTTGTTTTGAAATTAATTTTAATCAATCTTAATGTTGTTCTGAGTATGCTGCTTGAGAGGAGGAAAAAAATCCCTACGTAAATGATAAAATTTTAGATAGGCATAATAAAATTTATTATTTAAAGAATTGAAAAATAGCGGCCTGAATTATTTTTACTAAAAACATAAATTGTTAAGTTTTCTGGTGATTCATATTCATTTTTCACCCAATTCAGATTAATATCGATGCCTGAGAAGGTGTAAATTTTTTTGTTTTGTTTGTAAATAAAATAAAAAATAATTTATCATTAAGTTAAGATATATTTTTCAACTGAAATTTTTTTTTCATTTTAATTTACAGGTTAAAATATTAATAATTATTATATATTCACGAGATATTAATTGGTTTATAGATTTGAAAAAAATTCTTCTAATACTTAATTATTATTATAGATAATCAGTGTCCAACACTTAAGATGAATTACTTTTTCGAATATCTATGTACAGCATCAACAAATACTTTGACAAGATTGGGATCAATATCAGGATAGATTCCATGCCCTAAATTGGCAATATGTTTTACTTTACCAAATTTATCAATCATGTCTTTTACAATTTCATCTAATTTCGCTGCATCCGAATATAGAGCACATGGATCTAGATTACCTTTTTTTTTTTAATTAAAATTAAATAAATAATAGTAAATAGTTTCTTTAATAAATAAAAATTACAATACCTTGCAAAGTTACTTCGTTACCTACTAAATTACGCGCAAATCTAGGATCCATTGTCCAATCTATGCTTATTACATCAAAATAATCTTCATCATCAGCTAAATGTTGAATGGCAAAATGGCCACCATCTTTACCATAAAATAAAATAGGTACTAAATCAACTTTTTGATTACGCAAATCTTCGCGAATTTCTCGTACTATTCGTTTAAGAAAAGGTAATGAAAATTTTTTAAATAAATCAGGTGTCAAGTAGCCTAAATGTGATTCGAATATTTGTACAAGTTGAGCACCGGCTCGAATTTGTTCAATCAAATAAGTGATGATAATGTCTGCCAAATAGTTTAATAATCTTAAACTTTCTTTTTCGTGTTTATAAAGCCATTTTTTAGCTTTAGATTGTGTTTTAGATGTGCCACCTAATGATAGTCAAGAAATAATAGAAATATTATTATCAAATTGTTTGAAATTAAATAGAAATATCTTGAAGTACCCGCCTTCAATCATATAAGCGAATAGTGTCCATGGTGCTCCTGAAAAACCAATAAGCGGCACTTTACCTTCCAGTTTTCTTCTAGTAAGTGTGATTGCATCATAAACATATTTAAGTTCAGTCCGTACATCTATTTGTGTATTTAGTCTTTTATCAATATCATCAGGTGTTTGAAGTGGATCGGTAAATACTGGACCTTCTTTTGGTCTCATCTCAATATGCATACCCATCGCTTGAGGAATGACAAGAATATCAGAAAATATGATTGCAGCATCTAAATCGAATTTTTCAACAGGCTGCAAGGTGACTTCACATGCTAATTCGGGTGTTCTGACAATAAAATGAGTATTTTAAAATAAAATTTTTATCGTTTTATTTACAAAATTTCTACTCTTTCACACAATAATCGACAATCTTATTGATATTAGTTCACTAAATAATTAAAAACTTACCTACAAATCTCGAAGAAGTCATGTTGCTCTCTAATTTTTCGAAATTCAGGCAGATATCTGCCGGCTTGTCTCATAATCCAACAAGGTGTATAATTGGTCGATAAACCGAATGCAGCTTTAATAATAGTATCATTTTTAAGAACAGGAAATTGAGTCATTTTATTCAAAATATCCGGAAAGTATTATGAGTCTTTTGATTTGGATAAATTTCAGTTGTGTAATGTTTATTTATATCTGACATAAAATTATCATATGCTTAAGATGTATATAGTTGAAGCATCTTGAAGCTGCAAATTTTGATTTTGTTCAGTTTTAAAGCTTGAATCCCTATATATGTCAGATAGATGGCAGAATATAAGTTGACTCAATATATGGCAATCATATATACAATGACTACAAAGATCATTACTATTTACCTGAATCAGTTATAATTTAATTATAATAAAAATGATTTAAATTATTTGAAAGAACGCGCCTCTTTTGCATCCTAGTGATATCTTACTATGTATTTCAAAATGAAGCAGAAGCTTCTCTCTTTTTTTTTATAAATCATAAGCAAAAAAATCATAAACAATTCTCTATATGATAGGTTTTTTTTTTCGCTTGACACTCAATTTATCGATAAATCACATGAAAAAGTCGTACTACCATTTTTATCATTCGATTATTAGTCGTGGATCTCATTTACTAGGCAAAAATTGAAATTTCTTTCTTTAAATTCTTTTTCAGAAATCGATTGTGTTTTCACATATCGATTTTGTTGCACAAGATGTTGTGTTATTAAAAATACCAAACTAAAAGTAATAAAAAAGAAAAATAATCGATAATGAATCAATTCAATGATATCAAAGATATCGATAAAGAAATTGAACCGGGATGTTTATCGGTTTATATGGGATCTCATGTAAGTTTATTAAGTAAATTTTGTTTAAAATATTTCTCAAGTTTATATAGTTTGAAAATTTAGAGATAATTTTTTTTCTAATTTTAAAGCATCATCATCATTTTAAAAAAGAATGTAAACCTAAAAACAAACCATTGAAATCCACACCACCTGAAATCGATTATTCAAAATTTGATATTGTGAAGGCCACTCAATATGGAGCCTTGAATCGTGTGAGGAAACTTATTGAAGCGGGTTACGATGTAAATAAAGGTGATGAAGAAAATGTTAAATTAATGCATTGGGCAGCCATCAATAATCGTATTGAGATTGTAAAATATCTTATCGATTGTGGTGCTGAAGTGAATGTGATAGGTGGTGAATTAGGATCTACACCTATTCATTGGGCCACAAGAGAAGGACATCTACCAATGGTTATTCTTCTACTTAAACATGGTGCTAATCCAATGTTTCTTGATAAGGAAGGAGTAAATTGTTTACATTTAGCCGCCCAAAATGGTTACACATCAATTGTAGCCTATTTACTTGCCAAAGGATATGAAATCAATAGTGCTGATACAAATGGTCTTACTCCTCTTATGTGGGCAGCTTTTCGAATAAAGACATTTGATCCAACGAGGCTTCTCATCACTTTCGGCGCTAGTCTTAATTTAACTGATCGCAACCGAAATACTGCTCTTCACTGGGCAGTTTATTATCGCAATCAAACGGCGTTTCAGTTATTACTAAGTGCAGGTGCTAATGTATTTATACAAAATTCATCAGGCGAAACACCATTTGATATAGCAAAAAAACTTCGAATTTATTTGTTTGCGCATAAGCTCGAACAAGTGATTCAAGAAAAAGAACTGGCAAATAAGAACCTATTTGTTCGTTTAATTAAAGATGAAGAAATTAAAAAATGGATGATATTTAC
>BLXL01010513.1:0-16506 GCA_023170135.1 Acarapis woodi
GTGCTGGCGCCTTTTTTCGTTTTCTCAAAACAGGTGATGAAGTCACTATACCACTAGTATTTGATGAAGATACTGTTTGACTATTTGTACTCGATATACTAGTACTCATTGATTCAACATTATCTGACCTCGATGTTTCTGTTAAAAGAATCTTGTTGGAAAAAGAATTTGAAGTTTGACTTAATTGATCTGAACTTGTTGTAGCTGTAATTTGAGTTGGGGATAAAATCGAGGTATTTTGACTAGTATCCAATGAATTACCACTCAAACTCAATTTGCTGTCAGATATTAAGTTCTGAGAATTTTGTTCATTTTTATTGATTATGTATGATTCCAATATTTTTTGTGTGATTGATTGCATCGATTGATTTAGATTAGATTTTATTTTTTGATTTTCTCTACGATTATTTGTTTTGCTGCTAGGCCTACTTTGTTCCCTGCTGTCAGGTTTGCTGTTATCCGCTATTTTTTTATCGGTTGATAAAATTGATCTCTTTTCAATTATCGATTCGCATAACGAATTTTTAATTTTCAATGGTGTAAAAGAAGGCAAATTAATCAATGCGTTTGAACCGTTGGCTTTGTGTATTTGTTGTGTCATTGTCATATTTTTGTTGCTTTGTTGTATTATCTTCTTGGTATTAATTACATTTATGGCTTTTGTTTTAACGTCACTTGTTTTAGTAGTTTCTTGTTTCAAATCATTTGTTTTCGGTAGAATCTGAAGACAGATAGACGGGAAATAGGTGATAAAAAAGAAAAAAATTTTGTAATTTTATCATACAGACTAAAATGTATATGAGAAAGTAAGTAATTTCATTTTAGATGGTTCTATTTTAAATAAGTTTATTTAATAAAAATATGTTCCTTCGCTTAGAATGCAAAATCTCCTATATGAAGTTGGACAACACATATTTGTCTTTATTATTATGTATTGTTAGCTATTACGTTAAAATTTTCTTTTTCTATTCAAATTAAGCTTAGAAATACGAAGTTTTAAAAAATTTGAAAAATTTTTACTAGATGGAAAAAGATAAAAGCATGAATTCTAATTTAATAATCAATTAAAAATTTAAAGGTCAATAGTGTTGCAAATTTCTAGAATTTCAATTATTAACTTATTTGTAATATTTTCATGAAATAATGTAATTTATAATCCATATAAATTATTGTTTTATGTTTATACGAGAAATCAAGTTTTATAATGAATTATTCATTATAAAATAATGATAATAAAAATGAAAATAAAAAATTGAATGATTGAGGCAAGAAATGATAAAATGCTAACATAATTTTATTAATACTTAATCATCCAAATAAATGAAAATTAAAGGAATTATAATATTCAGAATTTCTCAGATCTAAGCTACAATACAAAGAAAAAAATTGAACATCATGCTAATAAATGATTGGAGAAATTCAAAAACAAATTAAAAAAATTCGAATGCAAAAAAACGTGGAAAAGGGAAGTAAAATATTTATGTGACAAGAAGGTAATCAAACAAAGATTGAAATCTATTCACTAAATAAAAAATAAGGCGAAATCTATTTTTGAAAATTATTTATTCTTTGTCTTGCAGTGTTTAGTGTCGCTTTCGAAATCAGCGTTTATCACTACCTACACTGCCGGTGATTGTTTGCTCAATTTTTTGCTGTTGATGTTGCTGGTTGTTATTAGGATCATTATTATTGCATTCCGTCGCTATTTGAAGTTGCTCTGTGCTTAACGACTTTACCTCAGCATGTTGCTTTGTGTATTGCTGTTGATATTGATGCGATCGTTCAACTGAGTCCATTTGAGTCAATGGTTGTTCAAAATTGTTAGACGATATCACTTCTCGTGTTTCTATGGTTTTTTGTGGTTTTATGAAAATTTTGCAATCATCCTTAGTGTTTACAATTTCACCCAGATCTTTCAGATTCAATTCGTTTTTTTCTTTCGAGCTTGAACAACTCAACTTATCTAGATCCGTCTCTTTTGAATGAGTTTCTGCAGTTCGTAGCATTTCGTCTGATAAATTCAATGTATTTTGCTGATAAGTCGTATTTGCTGTAAAAATCCGCATTGATGAAGTTTGCAATTTAATTGAGTTCGTTTGATTTAATTGTTCACTGCTTGCCGAATTTTTTCGTAAACACTCTGGATGACATTCTTGATTATAAGATGATGTTTTACTGCAAAAGTTTGTAATATAATCTTTATAATTTGAACTATTTATGCTGTGATCTTTTGAATGACCGGAATGGCAACTTGATCTATCTGAATAATTGCTTAATAAAGCATGATGCGAATCAGGCTCTGGAGAAGGGCTTAAGCCACAAGAATTTTTAACATTTAAGTGATAATTTGTTCTTGCAGATCTATCCTCAACTATTTTACTCAAAAGATTTTGACCACCACTTAATATACTATCATTCTCATTATTATTTAATATATTGTATTGTTGTTGTGAATTATTTGTTTTGAAATGACGAGAATTGTTAACTGTTTGTAGAGTTGTTGTACTTTGATTAGATGTTCTACTCGGAGCTTGAGATGCGGATGATGGGTAATTACGCGATGCACAATAATAGCAATAATTTTTCTGCCCTCTACAAGTTTTTTTCTTTTTGTTAGATTTATTCTTACTTTTTTTTGTTTTTTTTCTGAGACGTACACAGCTATCGAGACCAGCATCATAATAATAATTTGATCCTCGTTGTTGTGTTAAATAATTCTCTTTCGATGAATTTGAAAAATTTGCTGCCATTTGAGGTTGTTTACCGGCCAAACAGGAAAACATAGATCGAATTGCTGAATGATGATGAGACTGATAAATATTAGAACCATAATAATTATTTATCCCATCACGCTTTAAACTTATTTGATCATATAAATTTTTTCCATTTTTATCTAAATTATTTATGTTTGTTGTCTGTTGTTCTTTTTCATTAGTATTATCAAGGTTTATTTCATAGTCCGATTCATCAGTTAATGCACCTCGCGCTATATAAACTTCAACAGGTGAAGTAGTTGAAGGCAGACTCAAAATTGAAAGTTCACTTTCACTTCTTTGCAATGATTCATTCAATTTAATTTTACCTTCTTCCGTTTCTTTATTTCTATTGTTATCAAAATAACTAGTTTCAATCAAATTAGATTTCTCTTTTTTTGAACATGAACTCAAAGAACAAACTGATACACGTTCTACACTAGAAGGTGCTGAACTACTAGGCATTCGCTTTGATCCAATAGATGAACAATCTTTCTTACGTCTTGATTCGCGATCTAGCGTCGAACTATCATGACTTTGATTTGATCGACCTCGAGGTGAAATAATTGTTGGTGGACTTGGTGTGAGAGAATATGGTGATCGGCTAGATTTTCTTTCTTGCTTCACAGCCATTGTCTTTAGATTGCCATTAATTTCCGTATTTTCAACATTACTTACAGCATGATAACCAGTTGTCTTACTTATTCGTGAGCTACTGCTTGAACGTTGATTTGATTTTTGTTTCAAATGTATACGTTCGGCTTTACTAGTTGCGACAGCAATAGCATTTTCTTTGACTTCTTGTAATAAACCGCCAACTTTTTCCAATTTGCCAGATGCAATCAATTGACGTAGATCTTCACCTCCACAACACATCTATAATGTATTTAAAAAATATATTAAATTTTAATTTTAAAAAAGGAAAAGAAAATGACACTGATAAATTTACACATTAAGATAAATTTACCTTATTATGAGGCTTTTGAGAAAAATGACACATATGAGCTCGTTCTTTTTTGGATCCTTTTGTATTCTTAGTTTTACATAAATGTGCGCACGGATGATTGCAATTATTACATAGGCAATGCTGCATATTTGTTTCGTGTACGTCATGATCAATCTAAGAGAAATCAAGAAAAAAAGTAAAGTGTTGAAAATGACATTCGATAAATGACAATGCCAAAAATAATAATTATTCTATTTTTTAATCACAAAAAAAATTTATATTTGAATGAGTATCATTAAAGCATGATTTTATTTTGTAAATGCATATCACATTTGAAAAGTGATCAAAAAGTTAGATTTTAAGCTAGAAAAATCGGAAACGACTAAAGGCTGAGTTGAAGAGAATCTTTAAGTTTTTTGCTATCAAATCATTATATTCGAATTATAAGAGTTCAGAAAGTAATTTACAGTTGAAGCTAAAATGATAGGAAATTAAATTATTATTCCTTTTTTTTTATTAAAATTAATGTGAAAAGGATTAATTTATCCAGTTTTAATCTAATTCTACACCAAGCGGTAAATTACCAATTTTCGAAAAAGTGTCAATATTTATATATATTGTATATTTGAATGTTCTTAAATATATTGTAAAAATAGATGTTAATGCATATTACATTTTAATGTTTTTTACCATTGCAATACTTGGTCACTTATCGACAAATTACAAAATGCCACACAGAATCATTCAAGTAGTAAATGAAAAAATTTTCAATATTATCAATTTGAGACAAACTATGTATGAAAATATGTATTTATTCATATAAACAAGAATGAATTTTAATACAAAGACACATTTTTCAAAAAAAAATAAATAAGTCGTGTAGCAGGCGTTTTCGAACTCAAATTTAAGAACAATTATCGGGCTTAGTGATTTATTCTTTCAAACTTGATATATGTCAGATTGGAGATAAAAAATTTTTTTTACTAATTAAATTGATAATTATTCAGTTTATTGAACCTTGAAATTTGGACTCGAAATTCTTAGATTTCAATATTCATTTGCATTTCGAAAATACAAGAAATTCCAAAATTGTGTAAGTCTTTAAGGCGTAAAAAATTTTTTTCATTTAACAAAATTTTCTAATTTTTTTTAAATATAGTTTTTAAAAAAAAAAATCGAAATTTAAAATTTTTAACAAACTATAGGTCCAAAGTTGCTTTTAAGTTTTGTTAGACAAAAAAATTGGGTTGATTTTTTTAAGGCATTTTTTGATTGAAGCCAATGAAGAAAGATTTAGGAAATTTCATAAGCTATTTGAATATTGTCTAAAAATTAAAAAAGAATAAATAACTATAAAATGAAAATTCATCTTTCGAATTTCTTTAGATTTCAAATTTGAAATAATGGAGCGTCGTTAAGCTAAAATTAAGTAGAAAAATAAATTCTTTTTAAGTATTCCCAATCAGATTTTATACTAAATTTGTTTAAAGCAAATGTTAAGCGAAAAAAATCGAACTTTTTGCAATTAACTATCGTCCTATTTGACTACAAAAAGTAATTTGACTTAAATTTAAATTGAATTGATTTCACTTTATTACCAGGTGTATTTAAACACACATATTATGGTTGAATATAAAATTTTGAATATAACTTTTTAGTAGAAATTATTATCTTAGAGTAAAATTGACTATCGAATAGTGATTTATGCAATAAGTAAATTCAAAGTGCTTTGATTTTAATTTTTTTAAATTCTGAACCCATTTCTAGTTAATTTTTAATTAAATTTTTATTGATCTGTAACTTAAAAATAAATTTTCATTTAATTTCAAAGTTCTAAATTTTACGAATTTAATCTATTATAATATAATGACATTCCTTATATTATATAAATTTAAATTTTCGAATCGAAACATAATTTTGTGAGTTTATTTTTTTTTTTGAATTCAATTTAAATACGAGTACAAAATTATTAAAAGGGAAATCAGATATAATTACTAAATTTATTATTTAGAAATTATCATTTTTTTATTTTTGTGAAAACGAAATTTTTCAACAAAGAATTCAAAACATTTGCTCGAATTCAAGTAAAGGATAGCATTAAAAAATTTTAAAATAAATCGTTTACTCATCATGATTCGATTATTGATTGCAATCGGCTGATCTCGATTGTTAATTAGCCTTCTCTATTCAACATTAGTTTAAATTATTTATCTAAAATATTCAAATAATCAATATCAGAACGCTTGAAACTCTAAATTGATGACATTATCTGATTTATTAGAACTGATGGCGTACGCATAGTATATTTAAATAGATTTTTATTTGGATTAAAAATTTTCTTTAAAAGGAATCAACAAAAACGAACTCATATTAATAAATAAATTAAAAATTTTAAAAGCTAAGCAAAAAAATGAATGTCTAAAGCAATATTAAATTTTGAATCTTGATAAATATAAATTATTCAAAGAGGAAATTTTTCAATAAGCCATGTCTTACATGATGTGGTGCGTTTAAAGCACAATGGACAGGAATATGATTTATACTAGGTGTCCTTTGAACAGAGATTAGTTGTCCTGGTTTTAATTGTACCGACATTCTCGATAGCAGTGTGCCTAAATAGCAATAAGAGAAAAAACAATAAAGAAATGCCATATAATTAATTATGTGATTATTTGTACCACTAGTACTAATTTGGCATTTTGAATATTAAATAAAATATTTACTTGACAAAAAATAAGTTGATAAATTTTTTTAAACATTTGATCAAACTATTCGAAGTAATATCTGTAAATTATAAATGAATAAAAAAAATCTACCTTCTCTAGGCCTGACCAAAAATTCTTCAAGTTTAGTCACCGATTTCAGAGGAAGAAATTTGGCATAATTTTCTTTAGAAATGAAGTATCGCTTACCATCCAAATTACCATCGCCACTGCCGATAGCGTTATCCTTTTAAGAGAAAGTAAAATAAGAACGAAAATTTGGATATGATATATATTTTTATGTAATTCAGATTAAAGAGTATTGGACTTGAATAGACGAGGAAATGTAATAAATTTAACATCATTTAAATAATTGTGCAAGTAAAAAAAATATATAGGATTGAAAATATTCTAATGGTTTTTTTTTAACTATTCGAAAAAAAATGTAAAAACTATTGGATTGAAGGACTTGAAAAATAAAAGACATTATTTGATGATCATCAAAATTTTTTTGTAATATCAAGAAATAAGTTTAAGAAGTAAAACAAGGAAATCATTAAACCCCCGATAAAAATCACATCATAGATTCATTGGAGAAATAAAAAAATTATCAATGATTTCATTTGAGAATATAACAATTTTCGTTAAAAAAAATCTAAACACATTTTATATTTTCACAAACAAATTAATGAAACTGCTTTTTCTGATTTATTTGAAAAAAGATGAATTAATTGATAATACATAGAATAATCGAATTGTTCATAATATCCAGTTGTTGACTACAAATCGATTTAGCTTGCAAAGGATTTTTTTTAAATTTTGAAAATTAAAGATTAGAAATATATAATGAAGGTTTTTTTTTAACTTCTCCGATTTGAAAATCTTAATGGTTATTCGATAGAACTTAATTATTATTATTAACACCCAATCACATAATGAATTTCAATAAATCATTATTAATATTTGACAGATTAAGTGAGATTTGGAAGCTTTAAATCATTTTCCGCTTTGTTTTGTTTTTTTTTTTTTGAAAATTTGAAAAAAAATATTTTTGACTACAAGAAGATAAAAAATATCCAAATATTTTATAAAAAAAAATGGTTTGAATGGTTCTAGTTCAAATAAATAAAAGTCATTGAGCATCAACAAAATTAAAAACTAAGAATTGATGATTCGATACATAAAAAAGAGATAACTATCTTTTGTATAGAATCGAAAAATGTAAAAATGAATGATTATACATCAACTAGTATTTTTCTGTTAAATTTTTATATAAAATATTTTCAATATGATTTGAATTATTATAACAATCATAACTTTAATTTTTATCATTTCTTCTACCTAATAAATTTGCGATCAAATTTAAAATTCGATGATAGAAACTGAATTTTTAAGATATCATTTAGATCATTGGATTATTTTTAAGGAAAATTTTTCAAATTTTTTGATATTAATCCTTTTTTACTTCAGAAGCGCCTTAGCTAGCTTTGATCAATTTATGAATTTTATTTCTAATACATAGTTATAAAAATTTATGTATTATAAAAATATTTCAAGATTAAATTTTATGTGCACAACTTTTATAGAGGAAATGCATGATAAAATGATTGTAATTTTTCCTTCATAAATGAAATATTTGGAAAAATTAACATTTTTTTATATTGATCTTAGCGCATAATATTTAAATGCATAAAATGACAAGTCATGCTTCAGAAATATGTTCAAATTAATTGAAATAGATTTTAAAATTGCATTTTTAAGTGATAATTGATTTTTTATGATCTATAGATTCTTTACTCAGACCTTTCAATTTTGAAGATCAAATTAATAAAATGAAGTTCAGTGAAGATTATTTAACTCATTTAAATGTAAATTAATTCAACGGCTCGCTAAGCACATAATGTGATGTTTAAAAAAATGTGAATACATCCCAGATAATTTCTGAAAATCTTTTTAAGCCTTTTTTAAAAGAAATATAATGTCAATTAATTTTAGATTTTTTTACGGATAATTTGTCTGATGATGTGTTTTTGAAAATTCCATTTCGTTATTTGTCAAAATTGCTTGAAAATTTAAATTGATTTTAAGATGAAGATTAAGTAAGTATTTTGGACTTTTTAGCAAATAAAATATTTTTAAGTCTAACAAAAAATTTTTAATACCTTATTTTAAAATGATTTGAAAATACCTTTAAGAAAAAAAAAACTTACAAATTCGATACCAACTGTCCATTTTGGTGACAATTTTGGCACTCTTCCTATCCATTTTATTGTACCATATTCAGGCCCTGTTGTTTTAACCCATACTATACGTTCACCTAATGAAAATGTAGGTGCTTCCGGTTCTTCATCGCCACTCATACGATCATCTGTTTCCTTGATCTGCAATAGTTTATCATCTATGCCGGTAGATATTTTCATATGTTCTTCTCCAATAATAGGAGCATCTTCCATCTTATTGCTCAATAATTCTCCATCAAGCTGATTTTCTTTGACTCCATCCCCATTCATGTACATTTCAGCAGTATTTGTTAAAATGGATGATCTTTGCTCGGTCAATGGTTCTTCAATGGAAATCTTCTTTTCAGGTAAATCAAAATACACATCATCTTCTTTTTCATTATAGCTCTCTTTTAAACAATCTGTAAAACAATTTGGTGATAAGTATTTATTTGATGGTCCACTAATATTACCATAGGAATTTTTCTCTCGCACAAAACCCCGATTCAAACCACTATATGTTGCATTTGCAGACTGTAGTGTTTCAAGTATTTTTGACGACACCACAGATTGTCTTTTTCGAGCTAAGTGTGAACTCAAAATTTGGTTATTTTCAGTTGATATTTTAATATCGATTGATTGGTGTCTCGAACGTGAGTTAAGCAATTGCGAAGTGGCTGATCCAAGTACACCTCCTCTTGCAGCTTCAAAAGGAGGTACAGAACCTGAGCCAATTAGACCTAAATTTGCAGGACGTGATGGTAAACTCAATCTAGGAGAAATAGTCGGAGGAGCAATAGCTGGTCGAGCACCTCCCGTAAAATTTCCAACATATGCTGGTGGTGGTCTTGCACGTGGTGTAAAAGTAGGACTAACAGTTAAGAATTGAGGTACATTTTTATTGATATTAGGTGAGTTTGATGGTGATAGTGGACTAAGAACTGATGCAATCGATAAAGAACGGCCTTTTTTATTAGAAGATGTTGGTTGAGTTTGGCATGCACCAAATGAATTAGGAAGATCAGAAACATTCTGATCTAATTGTAACTGCTGCGGTATAAAATTCTCATCATTTGCATCAAATTTATCTACAGTTGAGTTATCTTCATTTTCTTCTTCAGATGAGCTTTCTTTCATTTGCATACTTGATTTTAATTCATCCTGTACTTGATAGTTCAAAAACGATCTAGCAGGAAGACTTTGTTGCCTCTGTTTCTCGCTTATAGAAGATTTTTCCTCGCTTGGATGCATGCCTATCTGCTTCAAAAAACGAAGGTTTATAAATAAAATAAAATTTTTAGCGTTAATAGCGAAATTTCTACGTTTACTTGAATTCAAATTTCTTGGATAATAAAATGAGTAATTAAGCCCTCCCCATCATCTCATTTTTTAGAAAGCTAATTAATTAGAAAATAATTCAATTTTTTTCAACCATTCGTTTCTCGAATTTAATTTAAGCTACGTTTCATGCAAAGAATCAAGTGTAGCACACAGGAAATTGGAAAATTTAAACCAAATATCATTAGTTTTTATTTATAAGAAGTGAAATTTTTATAAAAAATGGTGTTAATTAGATGAATTGGCGTGGAAATAAGGAGGAATACTATGCATAATTTTCATGACTATTTAAAAAAATAAACAATATATAATAATAATATCATTATTCTATTTTATAAGACAATATTTGCTTTCAATTTTCTAATCTTTAAATTTTATTTATTTTCTAAATATTGATTTTTCTTTCATCTAAAAACATTAATAATTTAGTTTAAAAATATAGGTTTTTTACTTATAAAATATATCATGTATTTCCAGTAAATTTTTATATTCAATTGTTAATTCAATTGAATAAATATGAACAAAAAAAAAACTAAATCATTTGTGTATGATAATTTAATTTGATAATTTCAGCTTAATAATAATAATTTGAAATTGATTTAAAAAATTAATCACGAAAAAATTTTTGTTCTTTACCATTTCAATTTTGAGTTTTTTTTTTTTAATAAAAAACTAAAGCAAAAGTTATACGATAATTTATACATAAAAAAAATTTATTTTTAATTAACCTATTGTTATAGATTTGAAATGTGTTCAAAAAATTCATATAACAAGATTAGCTTCCTTAATTAGAAAGATTTTGAATTCGAATTTATAAAACAGTCTTTAAATTTAACTACTTATATTTAAAATCTCGAAGATAATTTTTTTTCATTTCAAAATATCCATTAATAAAAAAATTTTCGAAAATTCGAAATAATTTTTAAAAATTTATATTAGAAAATAATGAAGAAAAAATTTCTAAATATAAATTGACATAAAGTTACAATATTCACTTAAGCTAGATAAAAAAATATAGATGAAATCGAAACAAATTTATTGCAGGGTAAATAACAAAAATACGTAGTTCTTAAAAATTATTTTAGGACTATAAGCTTTTTACTTTTTCAGAAATAGACATCCGAATATAATTCCTGGAAAATGAATAGTTATTATCAAAATATATTTAGCTAAATTTTTATGAATAAATTACAATATTTTACAAAATAGTTTTGTTCAAAAAAAATCTGTATTTTTAAAGATTAAGTTTGAAAAATTGCATTACGATTCTAATAAGAAATTTTTTTATTTTTTGTTCGAAAAAATTGTTGAGATACTCAATTTTCTTATTGAATTATCAAAAAAAAAAAGATAATCAAATACAGTGCCTGGTCAAAGTAATTTAAGACACCTATTGAATTTTACATTTTGAATTTCGAATTCGAAATGTTATTGCATAAAAAACAGCTGTCATTAGTATTAGGTTTATAAAAAAAAAATGATAAAAAATTGATTATTCAAGCGATTTAAAAGAGTTTAATTGAAATACAATTAAATACTTAAGTTATTTCATGAAAAAAGAAAAACTTTTTCAGTACATTATTTAGAATTTTGTACAATATTCGCGAATATGTTCGTTGTAATTTTTTGCATTTAAATGCTAATAATAATTTTTTTGTGCTATAAATAAGTAATTGAAATTATTTTACTAGTGTGGCTATTAAAAATTAAATTCAAATAGTTGAGAACACTATCATAAAGTCAAATGCTGATCTCAGATTTTTTATTATACACTTGAAAGGGTCATTTTTTTTCTAATGTGTAAATTTTTTAAAGTATATTTAAGCATAATTTCTATTGAATTAGCATTCGAGGAAATAAATTTATCTGAAAAATACCTAGACGTTTTGAATAAGTGCAATGCCGCAGAATAATTGTGAACGGCAATGTTAAGTTTTTGGCTGACATTTCTTTTCCAATAACAGATTTTGTAAATGAAAACTAATTTCAAATACCTGACTTTTTAAAATTATTTTCTCAAAGCCTTACAGCATAAGATAATTTTTTTCCAAAGAATTGAACTAAAATTTAAAAACCCTTCTCAAACATAAATTCAAAAAATTGCTTAAAAATGTGGCACGTGACCTTAGATTGTATTCAAAATGATATTTGAATAAGTGTAAATTATTCGAATTTACATACCTAGTATTGGTTTAAAAAATTCTAATGAAACCACGAAGATAATTTATAATATGAAATTTTTTATATTTTATCCATTGTATAATATAAATTATAATTTGTAATTTTTATCTGAATCTTTTTTATTTGATTTTCGTTCAGAATATTCTGAAAATAATTTCCGTTTCAATATCAGTTTTTACTTTGCATTTTTATAAAGCGAACATTTTACTATAAATTAAATTTGAGAAATGAAAATTTATTCTCACCTATATATTGAACTTGAATCAAAACTTAAGATGTCACGCAAATTTTGAATTTGAAAATCAAATGGACAATTATAAACTATAGTTTTTAATCAAATTTAAAAAAAATCGATTTGCATTGTAAATACATGCTCGAATTGTAAAAAAAAAAGTAAATTTTCAAATTCAAATGATTCATAAATGTTTAGTGTTTTCAGTAATATTTTTTTCAACTCAGATTGTGGTTTATCAAGATAAAATATCTAATATATATTGGAATATTTTTCATGATCTATTAATATATATATTTTTTATCATCTCCTAAAAGACAATTAAAATGTAAATAAAAAAATATTTTTTTATTCAAATTTCTATTGAAAATTTTTCTCTTATAAAGTTATAATTTTTTTCGGCTTATTCGAAAAAGTCAATATTTTCATTTCTAATTTAACACTAACAGCAGTGAGTATTTATATAAAAAGTTCTTGAATGTCTAAAACAAGATCTAAATTAAAATACGTTCACTAGTTTTGTATAAAAGAAAGCAAAAAATCAGGCAATTTAATTATCATAGAAAAAATTATGTGAAAAATTATTTAATTTAATCATTGAAAATGATTTTCTGAAAGTGCGGCGTCAATGTGTTAGATTTGACTGTCCCAATTTTCAAGCTATTTGCGACGTACGATAACCTAGATTTTATTCAAAGTATACGAAGCAATTACCCTATCGTATAAAGAATTTTTTAGTTTTTTTTAATAATATCTTGCCGTTTCATTTAAGATGCTTGTAAAGGTATTTTTAATTAACATAAAATTTTTTTATATCTTAAATTACTTATTTCAAAAAAAAAATGACACGATTTTAAATCATTAACAGTACAGAAAAACAATAATTTATGCATGTATATCGCTTTAAAATATTAGTTTTGGTGATTTCAAACTCTAATTATAATCTGAGGTAAAAAATTGATAAAAAAACGTTACCTAATTGGTTTAAAATTATTAAAAAAACTTTTTTGAGAAAAAATTTATGCTTTCGAATTTTTCTAAAGTTTTCTTTTTACCTTGGAGGCAAATTTCGTACATAATTTAGCAATAAGTAGTATTTTGAATTTCTACCACTTTTAAGATAATCATTAGTTTTAATAAGATTTTATGTGTCGCGAAAAATGAAAACATCATATACTCTATCGCACATCAAATTTAAATGAATCAAATTACTTCTAAATAAGTTTCACGTAGAGACAATAATATATCGTTATAAACATATATTGATTTCCGAAAACACAAAATCAAATCTTTTATTTTTTTTTTTCAAAGATTTACATCAAGAAACAAAAAAAAAAATTTGTCTATTAACATTTGGACAATTTTTCTTTATAAATTTTAGTAAATTTTTTTTACAAAAATAAGCATTCGAAAAATTCATAAATAGTAATGAAAAACTGAAAATAAATTCAAACAAAATCTTTGAATCTTTCAAGGGAAAATTTTTAAAAAAAGTGTAAAAATAGTACATATATGAATTAATAAAGTTCCAAAATTACCCTATAACTCAGAAATTGAATAAAATTCATTAAAATTTATACGTCTCAACTAGAAAAAAATAAAAATATTTAATAAATAAATTTATAATTGATTCAAAAAAAGAAATGAAGAAAATTGAATAATTTTTTTTTAGCTGGTCAAACGAGAAGTAAGAATGTCAGAAAAAAGACAATATTTGAAAAAAATTGGATATTAAGGCTGAAAAAATTTCAAAATATGCTTTCTATAAAACAAGTATTATCTAAAGATTACAATAAATGGTTTTATTTAACGTAGTTTGCCCTTACTGATGGTGAAATTAAGAGAGAATTTAATTAAAAAAAATTAGTTGAATTGAAATTCATAAAAATGTTTTCATTAGTAGTCATATAAATATTGTTGTATAATAAAACTTTTGGCAAATGATTTGTTTAATAATCAAAAGAGGTTTATTTACCAGAACAAAAGTTATTCATAAATTTATGTAATCAGTAAATAGCTGAATTATATATTATTCATTAAATGAGAAAGGATAATTTGAGAACCGCCTTCTTTTTATGAGTTTAAATAAAATGAAGTGGTAATTAAATTGACATGAAGAAAAAATTATAGCCTTTCAAAAATGACAACACTATGCCGTTTATATCTTTATTAGCAAATTATATTTCGGATGACTCAAAATGTGTCACAAATGCTCATTATACATCTATTGCATATTAGTAACATCTTGTGCATAGTAACAAAGTCAAACTTGATTTCCCCTAATTAATTTGTTTAAAAATCAAATCCTAGTTTGTCAGCCAATTTTGTGTATTTTTGTCTAATTAATTCTAATATTGTTATTAACATGATATCTGTTATTTACAAAAATTTTTAACAACAAACAAAATTTATTTTGCAAATCTGAACAATCTATTTCCGGTATATGAGGTTTATAAGATAAAAGTAAACTTTTCTCATTATTCAAGTAAATAATATTCATCAAAGATATTTGGTTTGAGTCTTTTATTGGTTTTATTAAGCAAGCAAGTATGACACTTGTTCTAATTCACTGGCAAAATATTCCATCGTTTGAAATAGTATTAAATTCAGGTTAATATTATCTAGATATTATTCTAATACGTTCAAAAAAACTTATCTAGTGTATTCATAATGATAATGTTTTTAAAATTAGGAAGATTTGAATAGTAAATTTTTAACTGTTAGCATATTTCTTTGAAAATAGTATTAGAAATCAAATATTAGCACAAAAGAAAAAAGAAAAACTTATCATTTTTTTTATTTAAAAGTCAAAATAGATTTAAGATTTACGAATTATTTATATAAATTTGCATTCTTAGCACAATTTTGATTTCGGACACATAACAATGATCTGTTAAAACTTAATTTACTTTAAATCTTTTTTTAAAATTTTTTGATAGTTTTCTTTCATATAATCGGATTTCGTCTTCTTATTTTTGATCTACAAATAATTTTTTATTATTTGATAGTCATTTTTTCATATTAACAATACAATAAAAAAAGTGTGCATCAATTCATCAGAAGAATATATTATAAAATGATTTGAAAAATTTATTGATAAAAAATTTGAAATCGAAAAAAATCATAAATCTAGTGAATATTGATCCTAAAAAGATCAATAAAAAATTTGGCAATTTAATAATCAAACTTTTTTTTTTATATTGAATCCTTTCTTAATAAGTATTTTTCACACATTTTTTTATAAATCGAGTTAACTTAAGCTAATCTTTAAATTAAATCTATTAAAAAATCATTAATAGATTATATTATATATGCACTTGATAAGACAATGTTTGCGAATTGATAAAAAATATTCTAATAACAAAAATTGAATGGCTACTTTTGTTTCTTACATTATAATTCAGGGAACCTATTTAATGAATTTTTTTTTATGGAAAAGATTAATCATTCATGATAGTAAGGCAATCAATGTTTGTGACGAAAAAAAGAAAATTTGCAACACACTCCGAGCTTTTTTTCTAAACATGTCTGAAATCATGATTAAATGGTAAACAGGTTTTAATTTATACATGACATTTTATATGATTAGTAAAAACAATTGGTACTTTTTAAATTTTTCAATTGATTTTTTTATTCGGAAGTTGAAAGGCACACTAAATCAATAATAAAAATTTCGATATTTTTTAAAAAGATAATAAAAGAGTAAATTTTTTCTCAAACGTTATCGGAGTCAATTATTAAACTAATAATATTGATAAATAAGCACATAATTTACATAAAATTATTCGAATCATTAACCTTATTTTATTGCAAGATTTATTGAAAAAAAACAAAAATTTAATGTCTACTTACTTAACACGATACTAAGTTAGAAAAAAATTGTTGAAAATTTCGTTTATTTTGTAAATAATTTGGCAGACCAATTGGAAATATAAGAAAGCAATATGATGAGATTATGGAAGTGAATTTTTTTCTTGTTGAGACTTTATTACTAAAGTCTAACTAAAGTTTGGTGAACAATATCTGTAGATGATTTACCTGTCAGCACATTTTCGGATTAAGGCAACATAATGTTTATTGAGAACAAAAATTTTGTAATTTGTATTAAAGTGATACACTATAAAAGTCAAGAAAA
>BLXL01010514.1:0-24513 GCA_023170135.1 Acarapis woodi
TCTAACAATATGTAACATATTTATATACACACACAACATTTTGAAGTGGCCATTTTACATTCTTTACCATATTTCGAATTCACTTGATTCAAACTATTCTGTTACATTGAAGTTGAGGAAATTTTTTCAAACATTACCATAAACAACATACTATAAATAAAAAAAGACGTCCTTCCAATAAATTACAAACAATCTAAAAGGGCTTGCCATAAAGATCATTGGTCAAATAGATTCTCACCAGTCTTTCATCGATGTTTTTTCTTATAAACACTTTTCAAAATACATTCATCAATGTGCTATTTTGATCCTAATTGTAGCAAAAAAATGTTATATATATTAATATATATATATATTAATTTTTTCTCTAAACGTTTCCGAGAAAAATTCTTAAAAGCATTTTTATATTTAATTTACATTTAAAATTATTTATGTAGATATTTTACTCACATTTATTTACATTTTTAATTTTTACAGCAACTGTAAAGTGTTTGTTAATCGAAAAAATTTCTTGTTTAGTTTCTAGTTTGAAGAAATTGAGATATTTTCAAATTATTTTTCTTGTATATATTTTCTGGAGAAAACTGTTTCAAGTGTGAAATCGAAAATGAAAAACTCATGAAAACTACCTATTTAATAAAAAAGTATTATTATTGAGTTTTACTTATTGAAATGTGGAATTCAAAATCGTGTTGTTCGCAGGCTAGTTTACTAAATGTGGACGTTCGATCTCTTCAAATTATTTATGCTTGTTCGGTTGAATAAATTAAATATCTACTGTTTTTGCCATTTGAATCGTAACCTACATCTTAATATGTTATGGTCTGGTCGATTTTTATTTCTAAAGTCATGACATTGTGTCAATATATAATCGATTAATTGATTTCAAACTGCAAGCTCAAATAACATGTAAAAAAGACAAAGAAGGGATATGTACACACCTAAGAATTCTCACTTTACAGGCAATTAAAGTGTTGAAGTTAAAAAAAAAAGCAAAAGTGATTGAATATTTAAATTAAAGTAAATGCGAATCAAATTTGTAAAAAGAAACAAACTAATCGATAGAATATATGAATAGGGCAAGAAAACCATGTAACTTAAAGAAAAATCTGACAAGGATTTACATTAACCTAAACACTTCTACGCCGATCAATAAAAAATGTGCTTGTGAAAATTGTGAAAAAACATGTCCATAACTATGAATGAATAATAGATATTTATATAATCGTTTTCAATTGCATTTTATCTATTATTAAGGTAGCTAAAAAACTTGAGTAAGTTTTATTATTTCTTAAAACAAATCACGATGAAAAAACATTACACAAAGAAACATAGCAGATTTATTTTCTCGAAATTCAAATACATTATTTAAAAAAAGAAATTAGGCAAAATTTTTTCATGTAAAAATTGTCTTTAGGATAAGATGTCCATTTACTTACGAAGAATACAATTATTTTTGAATATAGGCATGATATATGTTAGCTCAAAACTTTTAAAAGCAAAAACTATCAATGTGGACTCAAGACAAATTTGCAATGGAAAGTTATCATCGAAAAATTTTATTTTCCATTTTGCCGTTCTTTTTTTGAAATTCGTTTCAATATATTATAAATTCACAATTAAATCTGAGAAATTAACTTTTTAATTTGAGATTTGAAGAAAAAATTTTATAATTATATATAAAATATGTTTTTTTTTATGTTAAACTAAATATCTAAATTTGAGAAACATTAAATTAAAGGTTTATAACTTTTTAAATTTTGAATTTTAAAAGTGCATTTAATTTATTTAATTTATTGCATACTTCATATACAAATAAAAGAGAATTGTAGTGTCAAAATAAAAAATTCAATCAATAGTATAGTTTGTGTAAAATGCAATGTCAGATTCCGGCACAAATTATTTTTTTTCATTTTAAGAAAAACTTTAATTATATTCAATTATAACATAAGATGCAAAAATGCTTTAATGAAAAAAATTTTTTAATCATGAATTTACTATATCTCAAACCCAGATATATTCTGTTTCTAAGTTAATGAATCATTCTTTTTATTGGTTTATAAAACTATATGCTATTTCCCATATTGATCATTGAAAAAAACTATTGATTCTGATGATGAATCTAACATTATTTATTCGTAAAATTTATAAAGATTCTAGAATAAACAATAGGTTTTTCAGCTAATATTTTTAACAATAGAACATGATTTAAAAATGAACTAGGATAAGTTATATTGACTAAGTAAAATTTTTAGCCTTTACTTTTTTTTCGTTCAAACAAAAATCTTGATGTTCAGATTGATTCTGAAAAAAATCGCTTGCTTCTTCGACACACGCAACATTTCTTGAATTTACTGTATTATTTAATCAATAAATACTAATATATCGAAAATTTATTCGGGTAAAGTAAATAAGTAGCATCTTGAAAGCATTCTTTCATTTAAATTTCTTTGATTCAATCGAAGAATATTCATTAAAATAAATTTTTATTTGAATATTTTGCTTGCCATAGTAATAAATAAATGTTTAATTCTCTTATCGAATTGGCCAATGTAAAAGTAAATTTTCAATTTAAAAAAAGTCTATGCAATGTGTTGCTAAACAATAAGTTCCTTTCTTGTAAAGTCCAATCATACTGATTAGTTTACTATTGCTAAAATTCGTTCAGACTTTGCACTGCTGATTTGTCAATATTGATAAGGTCTTGTAAATTTGTTGTTTAAGGTTTTTTAAGTTTACTTTCGGTCAAATTAATGTAAATACCAAACGTAATATCATAAATATTACAAACATTTAGAACGAAAAATTGATACATGGCATATTATTTATGAATATTTAATCCACAATTTTCAAATGTATACTTTCTTTAATAATTTTTTTCATATTAAGAATAATTAAATTTTATACTTTCCAAAATTAATATAATTAGAATAGTAGTAAAGATTTTCTTGTAGATTTTTTTTTCAACCCAGCTAACGAAAATCTTGTGAGTTTCAGTTCAAAGTTTAAGCCAAGTAACCGATAGAAAAAAGACTTTATGATTTGACAAAAAAATATGTATGTATTTGTTAATGTAAAACAATAATTTTTAACAGTAAAATATTAAAAAATAAATAAAAATGAACTTTTATTCATTGATTAAATTTTAATGAGTTTATTGAATTGGGGCTAACAAATGCAATTGGAAAAAAATGACTTGATAGCAATTTATATACGACTAATTTTCCGAAAAAATTAAACAATTAAATTTTATTTGAATTGGAAAAAAATTCAATTACTTTTATCAGAATATTTTAAGTAAGATCTTTTAAAAAGATAGCAAATGATTTTTTATTTTTTGCTATTTGCTAATTTATAAAGGGTTACATATTCTTGAAGACAATAAACATGATAACAAGTATAAAAGTAAAATACGAATAATCATTTTTTTAAAAATTTGTCGAAATTTCAAAATATAAATAGTCATATAATTAATATTCATAATCTCAAGTGTAATATCAATCCAATGATCATTATTGATTTGCTAATTTTAATTAATTTTAATTGTAAATTAATTAAAATTTATATTTTTTTGTAAAAATTTATTACTAAAAACTTATCACATAAATTTTATCTATAGTATTAGAATGATTATTGAAATTTTGTTTAAGCATTTGATTACTTTTTTTTTTCAAGCAGCTCGTTTCAAGAATATAAGTTGTTTGTAACTATTTAATGTCACTTTACTTTTGTTTTTAATATCATTTATAAATTATAAATCTATGTTAATCTCAAATATTGATTCTGAGTGTGTTCTTCAGAGGTTATAAACTAACGAAAAAATCTAAATTGAGCATTTTACAAATAAATTGTTTTGAGAATATAGTTGATTTTTTAATTTTCTATTTAATAGCACACTCCTTATTTTTTTTAACAAAAAATTAATAATTTTTTTCCGATTGCATTTTCAATGGCGTATTTTTTTATCAATTAAAATCACATGAGAAATTTTCTAAGTAAGATGACTAATTTTAACAAATAGTTTCGAAAAATTCGAAATACTGCGATTTATTCAATTAGTATAATGATGTGAACGAAAAAATAATTCAATATACAATTAAATTTGACTTTTTAAATGTAATTCTTAATACATTTTTTCGTAGTAATTTTCTAAAAAAAATTCATGAAGCATTTCGCAGGTTTTATCGAAAGTAAATTTTTATATGCAGAATTAACCTTAAGCCTTAATAATATTTTATTTAAAAAAAAAAAACTCATTTTTTGTTTTTATAAAAAAAATAACGCACAGCATAGCACTAAAGTGTTGTGAATTTGCTAAAAACATCCAGATATTTTACATCAAAATTTTAATTAGAGCATAAAAAAAAATGTTAAGAATACATCATTTGTAAAATTTTTCAGGATATTTAGTCAAACTAATTTAGTTTTTTTTTTATTTACAAAAATCCAAAGAATTATTTTAATTTAGTTTATAACATATGTACTCGAAGATATCTAATGAGTTTACAAAATTCAGTTTAAATAAGTTTAACTTGTTATCCAATTCCAGTTAAAATTTACTAATTTATTTAATTAATAATTATGAGCAATCAATTTTTGGATCGAATTACTATCATCAAATAACAATACAACGAATCAAGTTTATTATCGATCAAATTATAAATGTATTATATTTTTATTAGATTGATAAAGCAGATAATTGGACAAATCGTTTTCGTGATTTTACTAATAAAGATTCGACATTTTTTCTTATACGAGTAGCCACTATTTACTTTTATAATTTTTAATAGCAAGTAACTGGCGAGAATTTCATTCTCGTTTAAAAACAAATTCAATTTGCAAACAATTTTCCTTAATTTTTTCTCAGATTGAAGTATTCAATATGATTTTAAGCTTACAGAGGGCTAAACATTATTTGCCACAACAATTGTTGTTTGAATTTTCATCCAGTTGAAGCATCAATTGATAAAATAAAATTATTACTATTTCGAGTAGCATTTTGACATTTATTTACAAAATAAAATTTTATTAATCGTTTGATTATTTTAAAAATTTTAAAAATTGATAAAATAAAGCAGAAAAAAAAAGAAAAATTATTCGATTTGATTTTTCTAAAAATATTAAAGGAAAATTTATCAAAAGAAAATGTAAAAAAGCGACCAATATTTTTTTGATTTTTTTTTATCAAATGATTATTTTGATGGAAAACGTATCAAAATAAAATTAACAATCAAAGGCGTTTGAATCTACATTAATTATATCATATCAATGCAAATTTTTTTATACATTGAATTATTATTGAAATTAAAAAAAAATTTCGATTTTTTCATTTATTAAACATAAAACCTTTTCAGTTGTATTCAAACTTCTCTTGATTTTTTTTTTATTTCATACAGGTATTTGTATAAGCTCGAAAATTGTCTGCGTATTTTTGGAAATCATATATTCGAGTATTTTCAAATAGATTTTTATATAAAATTAAAAACAAAATCCAATAATTAGTTTTTAAGATATGCATAAAATTTAATCAATAAACTCAAGAATTTTAAATTTTTTTGTGATATCCACTCAAAATTTAATTTCAAATATTGAAAAACTTTTTTTTTTGGTGGGAAAGAGGAAGTGAAAAAATTTTACAATTAGATATCAGACGTGATATAACTCCATGCCAGCTAAACAAATATTTAAAAAATATAATACATTTCAGTTTGAGATCTCACATCGTTTATCAAATGATTATAACTAATGCTCAATCAAATATTTTTATTGAGAATTTCGATTTATAATTTTAAAAAATCTTAAACTTTTATGAAAATTTTCAGACATAATAAATTTTTCAAGTAATATTTCGAGGCATTTGAATTTTTGTAATTTTGACAACCTTTTTTAAATAATCGGATGATTTTATTAATTATAGAATTTTTTTAAATTTGGCCCCCCAAATTGATTTAGCAGCGAGTGATTCAAATAAACTCAATGATTGAGAATATTAAGAAATCAGTTTATGACGGATTAAAAAAAAATCGAAAGGCATCAATCTTAAATAAGAAATTTTATACAAAACAGAAAAATTTTAAATATTGACTTTCTCGCTCATCGATACTGTTTTTGTGAATGTGAAATCAAAAAAAAATACAGTTTCGATTGACAAAATTATTGATAAGCACTGATCATGTAAGAAAAACACTGCTAAAATTGTTTGTCTGCCATTCAAATAAAAAGTGAATATTTCATTTCAAGTGCTTTAAATAAATTTATAGATTTTTGAACAAATTTTTAATTAAATATAATAGGATTTGAATTTGAATACTTCAAGATTGTATCGATTACTTTATTTGAAGATAAAAATCTAGTTTTCATGCTTAATATGAATTCTATGATCGAAGCTTGACTTACTAGAAAAATAAATAAATAAATATTATTTCAAAATTTCTTAAAAGAAATTTAAAATATTCCCTAGTTTGATTTCAAATGGCCTTAAGAAAATATTTACAAAATTTTCTCAAAATCAATAAATTTAAAAATAATAGACTAGTCGCTGACCTTTTCAGTGAAAAATAAATTTACAATGTTCACTTAAGTTCAATTTTCAAATCATTTTCTTAAATACTTGAATTACAAGTTAAAATTTGCCGTATGAGAAAATTTAAAGTTTTATTTGATTTACCACAATTTGATATAAGCTTTTTATTCTTATATTTAATACTTTTGACAAATACATATTAGAAAAATATAAAGTAATACAATTTCTTTCAAACGTAAAATTTATTTGGTGAACTTTGAACAATATTTATTAAAATAAAGGCTTTCGAAATGGCGATATTTACATAAAAAATAAAAATTCTATGACGAATTTCAAATACAAATGACTTTTGTTGTTTTTTTTTTCTTAATGAAAAAAAATTTTTAAATTTTTTTAAAATTACACTTAATTAATAATTAATATAGATACTTTTCAAACGTATTAAAGACTTTTTGAGTGATTTTTAGACAGAATTCATTTAACTTAAAATTTCATTTTCCAGATATATGGTTATATTTTTTGCAGTTAGTTTCTTATCAAATGAATTTATAAAAATGTCTCAATAATTATTTTTTTTTTTTAAATTTTTTATAGAAATTCGAATAAAAATTTTCAAATACTTTCTTAGATCTGCTATATGAAAAAATGCTAATTATTTTTTAACTTGACGCGAACACTTAAAGAAATTTTTTCGTACTGCGATAATTTTTAAATTAAATCAAATCATAAATATAAATAATTAGATTTATGATTTAATTTAAATTTTAATACAATTTTTTTTACAGATTATATAATCATTATTTAAATTTTATTTTTAAATTTCGGCTAGGTATAATGAATTCAAAAATTAGTTATATTTATTTGATAATTAATAAGCTATTATTTTAAAAAATTTTTGAAATTAAATTTTCCTTAAGTTTATTCTAATTCTAATCTCTAGGATATTTTTTTAATTTAAAAATGATAATCTCTTCAAGTTTTTTTAATTTCTGTACACTAAACAAATTATATTTGCACACATATAATTCTTTCAAATTAAAATTTTATTTAGCATTGAATGTTTCTAATTTAAAATTTTGCATTGATGTTTTACTATTCTTTTCTCAAAATATTTTTTGATAATTTTTTTTTCATTTTTCTACAGTAAGACCACTACAAATCAAAATTGTATTAGATAACAAGCGCCTAGAAGCGGGCCAAGAGGCAAATTTTCAATGTATCGTATATGGCGCACGTCCTCAACCATCTATAAATTGGAGTCTAATCGACTCTGATGAATTATCCATCGATCCTATCAATATAACTGACGTTGATAATTTTATGGAGAACGATTTATCATCTAGTTCTTCATCATATTATGGTTTAAATTGGTATTCAAAACAAGATTTTGTTGATAAAAATCAAAAAATTCAAAAAAACATCACTAAAATCAAAAATAGTTCTAAAACATTTAATAAATACAAATCTTCAAATAAAAGTTACAAAAAAAATTTTAATGATAGCATTCTTAATGGCGCCAAATTGAATAGCTTTATGAGTGATTCGAGTGCTACTCTACATTCGTTTGAAGCAGCTAGAAAATCAGCTATTTATCAAGTACTCAGCGAATCAGAAAATATCTACAGTTCCCGAATTAGATTCCTACTAAATGAAAGGTGACTACATATCTTAAACAGAACAAAAGATTTCTTAAGAAAAACTTAATCGCGTAGCAAAATCTAGTTTAAAATAATCTTCTTTAGAATTTATTCTAATTTTTATAATTTATTCCCTATTTAAATATAGATATAACAATAAAAAAATTGTTTGTAGGACTCAAAATTTTCGGCTTAAAAATTCTCAACGAAATTCCGTTATTTTACAGGAAAATTTTTTATTGAAAGTACAATGTAAGTATTAATTTTTATGTAAATTGTATCAGTCATTTACTATTTCTCTTATTTATTTTTTTTTTGAACTCAAAAAATAATAGACCTTCAAAATTTAATAGACAATACACAATTTTTTTTTTAGAACTTTAAACTTCTGGTCCTAGAAATTTGAAATACTTTGAAATTTTTACACCCACATTAATTTTATTTTATTATCTAATTCAAACTAGCTGATTTAATTTTATATCGAATTATTAACGAAAAATTCAATTTTTGATTAGATAATGCTAAAACCTTGAAAATTTTATTTACTTTCACTTAAAGTTTGTGGGTTTAATTAAATATTTATATTAAGTTAGCCGATAAATGCATTCTAAATTGATTAGCTAAGTTTCATCATAAATTTGTTAAGGTTCAAATTAAATAATTGTGAGTTTGTATTTTAAGTGATAAATATTAATGAATACGTCTCAATAAATTTACTGAAAATTTATAATTTTTGAATATGTTTACATATAATTATAAAATTTTTTTAGCCTTATGCATGTAATATATTTGGCTAATTTAGTGAAAAATTGAAAACTTTAGATATAAGGAAATTCGAATTAATTTGAGATGAAAATTTTTCATTTAAAATCGATATCAAATAAAAATAAAATAAATCAAAACTAAAGAATAAGAATAATATGAGATGAATTAAATATTTAAAAAAAAGTGTTTGAAAAATATGAAATTTGAAAATAATGAAACTGGTGCAAGCAGTTTATGAATGGGTTCACGAATATCCAACATTAGATTATTAGGTACATAATTAAACACATGGTACAGCCTACTTATTCAAATCTTTAAATTTTATGACAAAAAGCTTTATTTTCTAATTGATTAAAATTTAATTAATTAAAAAATATTGAAGTATAATAAAAACCTTTTTGTTTCAACAACACTCATCTTTTTTTTCTGTGAAATCTAATAATTGTGGATTTTACCTGTCTTTTTAATGCTTTCCGGCCCAAAAATTTTGATCAAATTTTCTTTATTAGATATTTATTTGTATTTGTGAGATTAAAGAAAATATTAATGAACAAATTTCCAACGCACGAAAAGCCCTTTTTGGCTCTAATTTTTAAAATACGAAGTATTCTTAATATTAATTTTCTCATAATTGTAAAATCTGTACGATTAATTTTCAAAGGCAGATTGTCACAATTCCGCTTTCTCTCTTTTCTAGTCTCAAATTAGTGACAATTTCTATTCATCCTAATTATTTGTCATTCTAATTAGAAAATTTTGATTAGTATTATTATATTGTTTAATTTATTAAATTAGTTGCCAGACTAAAAATTTTTGCGATTTAAATACTTGTCGAAAAACGAATTCTTAAAATAACCTTAAAATTATCACCTACTCGATAATCAATATATTTTAAAATATATTTTCGGTCTCTTATATGTTGGAATAAAATGAGTTTTGACTATTTACCGGTTCTTGAAAGATATTTTTTGTGTAATATTTATGATTTAGCAAACTTCATAGATACTCTTTTAATTATATTTCTTTGTGATGGTGATAAAACTTTTGTATCATAAGTAAGATGAAATAGCATATATATCGTCTTTAGTATAATTATAAAAGACAGATAAATTTCAAATATATTATATTCTAGATAGAAATTGAAAATATCTTTCAAAATTGAAAGAATAAGCGGTCTAAGTTATTAGACAAGAAATCTAGTTTTCGATATTATGTAGGTTCCTGCACAAACTGATCGAAAGATTGAAAATCTTTTTATTATTATTATCTGAAAAATTTCAAGAAATAACAAGATTAAAGCAAATTGAATCAAATCTTATTAGAATAGCTAAAGATATTTGAATTTTATAATTTACAAGGAACAATATAAAATTTAATAGCATTTCAAAATTTTCAAGATGAGATTCTTTGATTTTTTCGAAAATAAATTGATAGGTTACTTAATAAGTTCGTTTTTAAACACATAACAGTATCATTATTTAAAATGATCAAAAATCATTGGGAATAATTAGCGTGTATCGTTTTTTACTTTTTTTGTTTGATTCTAAAAATCATAAAATTCTAAAAAAAAATTATTCGTTAAATTATTCATGACATAATAACCAATTATTTTAATAATTTAACAGGTAAAATATCGTTTAAGTCTAACTTATTGAATTTATGTTCTCTCGTTTTTCACAATTTTTTTTCAACATAAAAGTAAAATCGATTGTATATTTTGCATATCGCCTTTAAAAAGTGAAAAAAAATTTTGTAATTTTTTACTAAAATTAAACAAAAAAAATCAAAATTTATTTTCGATTCGTATTGATTAAGTATAAAAAACAAATGTTGATAAAATGATCAAGTTTTGGCTGTTCGATTATTTGTGCTATAATGGATCGTGTAAGCGAATATTATCATATAAGAGAAAATGAAAAATTTATTAATAGATGGTTTCTTTAATTTTACAAAAAATTGGGATGGAAAAGTCACTAAAAGTTCAAGATTAAAGGGGAAAGAAATTTCAATTTAAGCTGCATAGAAATTTTCGATAAAAATATTTGGTTTTTTTAAATGCTTTTCAAAAAAATTTTTCACAATTTGATAAGTTTCTTGAGCTATTTGTTTATGTTGTTGAACTTAAAAAAAATTTAGCCATCCAATAGCGTTAGTAAATATCTTTTTATTTTTTTCATCATTCGTTTTTTAATTCTAGAATAAATATTTTATCGAAAAATCATTAGAAAATAATTAAACCAGGAAATTCCGACATAAAGTATTTTTTATCAAACATGGATAAAATAGATAAATAAATTTTAATTTTCTTCTTTTTTTTTTAAAAGATAAGCCAATTGTTAAGCTTAAATTGGGCGCATCTTTACATGCTGACCGACTGAAAGAGAATAGCGATATATATGTTGATTGTAAAATAGATTCTAATCCTCCGGCTACATCACTTCAATTTTTTAAAGATGGCCAACCTGTTCAACCAGAGGCAGGTGTTCTAATTGCAAATCAAACATTAGTATTACAGCAAGTGAAACGACGATTTAAAGGTCAATACACATGCGAAGGAAGTAATAGTGTAGGTCGAGGTCAAAGTAATGATCTTTACCTACGCATTCAATGTAAGTTTAGTTTATTTACACTTGCTTCAAATCAATTTTAGTTTTTTTACCCATAATTTTTAAATGAATTTGAAACGTTGAATAATTAATTTGATTTTTTTGTATATCTCTTAATTTGAAATCAAAAGATGCACCAGTATGCGCTTTTAGTTTTACGCAAACGAAATCCGTTGCGCGAAACGGTCAAGTAGAATTAACTTGTGAAGTTTACAGTGATCCATTAGTTACAGCTTTTCGTTGGTTTTTGAATAATTCATCTGAAACTATTGAGATAACATCTAATACAGTCATTTTCAATCAAACTTTTTTCAGAAAAACCTCAAATATATTCAATTCTGCATCAATAAACGGATCAAATACAAATAATTTAAATAGTTTACACAAAATAAATAATTATTATTCCGAACCATTGTCTTTCACGAATAAGAAAAATATATCAAACGATCAAGAGTCAATTTTTTCTAACCAAAAATTAGATATCTCAAAATATGATTCATATAATTATAATAAAGTTAGTGAAGATTATAGTCAGCTCTATATTTCAATAGGTACATTTAGACTATCAAATAGATTTGATTTTGGTACCGTATTTTGTAGAGCTGAAAATCAAGTTGGCACTCAGCAAGAACCATGCACATTTCATCTTTTACCTGCAGGACCGCCTAATCGTTTGGACGATTGTTACGTTTCGAATCATTCTTTGAGCAGTCTTGTTATTTATTGTGCTAATGAACAAAAGCTAATAAATATCGATAAGCATCCATCAAGCATTCAAGTACTCAATTATCAAAATAGTAATGAATCAAATAAACAATCTTCTAAGCAACACATTACTCACCAAAAATATCCATCAGATCAACATTATTTATCTCAGCAAAACGAGAAAATCAATGGAAATAGTGAGCACAATTTATACATGGCGATTGTATATGAAACACATAGTGATAAATTGCTTCTTAATTTAACAAGAAAGCAGCCCTATTTTGTCCTAAGCACTTTAAAGCCAGCAACTCAATATACTATATTAGTTTATGCAATAAATGAACAAGGTAAATCGCCTGTTCATCGTCTTACTACTGCTACTCTGGGACCACCTGAAAAAAGACAAATGTCGCGATCAAGAGATTTGAATGATGAAACATCGCAAGATTTTATATTATTCTCTATAAGTCAAAATTGGTTGGCTACAGTTTCCGCTTTGTTTGCTCTTATTTTATTTTCAATCAGTTTTATAGTTCGATGTACGATTCGTGCTCGCAAAGATAATACAACCAATATTAACTTTAATGGATCCAAACCGGATGTTATTCAACATAATTTAAAATTGTCTACAAATAAAGGTAAAAAATGTTTTATCATCAATTATTGTTTTTTTCGAATTAAACTCTTTGTTTAATTCACAATATAATCTTTATTTAGGCAATAATTCAAACTCTGTTAAACAAACAAATGATCCAACTAATAATAATCAACTGTTCAAAAGGTATAAAAATTTTTTTTTAATAATTTTCTTATGATTTGATTCTAGATTTCCAAAAATATTCTTGAAGATAATAGTTCGAAATGTTTGAATTATTTTATTCCATCATTCTTTAACATAAAATGACTAGTAAAATAAAATTTATATACAAATTTTTTTTTTTTAATTCTTGAATATTAGTAAAACTAATGAAATGGATTTAAAGGAAGAAAAATATGAAGTGATCTGTGCATCTAATCAAGATGGTAAGTTTACATGCTAATATTTGTTTTATATTTTTATTTTTTAATAATATTCATCAAATCCTGTTTATTTCTTATAAATCTCAAATAATTTGAAAAAATAATTCACCTACACAACCTGATGTATGATAATAATTATCCATCAAATTTTTTATAATTTTTATTTATTGTTTAGTTAAAAATTATGAAAATTATCAAATAGTAAAAATAAGTAAATATCTTGACGAAATTCAAATAATTAATGATTAAGCTTTTTTGGATTGATTTTGAACAATCATTAAAAATTTTTAGAATTTAGCTGAATTATTTATTCTATCAGTTTCATATGAACTCGTTTTTCTTTACTTTTTATCAATTTGTAACTCGAACATTTTAATATTTTTCAAATTATATTTCTAAATAACTTTTTTTCCTCTTGTTTCCTTTTTTCCTATTTCGCCTCATTATTGGACATTTTAATGGAAATGTCAATTAATTGCACCTGAATTTGAAAAAAAAATCAACCTGCCACTTGAAATTTATTCCTTATGATACTATTTTTGAATATTTTTGTTTTTTTTATTCAACGTTATATTTTTTTTTAAACATATTTTTTTCTTTGTCGTTTTCTATTATGTATTTTTTATAACTCAAATATATTCGAAATAACTTACAAAAAATATTTATCATGTTTATATTGTAATGACTGATATACGTAAAGATTTTATTTCGATTGGATATAATGGAAACCACAATTGTGAAATTCCTCAAGGAAATGAAAAATCACTCCGAAGATACGAAAATTTTGGAAATAATATTAATCGGGTAAGCAAATATTTTCATATCTATTATTTCAAAAGCCAGCTCATTAAATTTTTTATCAAAATTATTAAATTTTATATTGTGATGCCCCAATAAATTAATATTCCTCGGATAAAAGATGAAAAAAAAAAAATGAAGCATACAATAATTAAATTGTATAGAAATACATTATTATATATTTTTTTTATTTATTTAAATATTTATTGCTAACTTGCAATGAATAAACTTTCGAAAATTTATTTTTGATTTGGCCTTTTAGAAAATCAAATTTTCTTTATGTGATTGAAATCATTTTAAACTAAAATTCTTGAATTTTCGAAAATTTTAAAATAATATAATGAAAAAATTCAATTCACAGAACTTATCTATAAATAAACAATTTGCTTATCATGTGGATTTCGTAATTAAATTTTTTCCCAATAAGAAATAACCTGTTGAATGATTAATATACACTACTTTGTAATCTCATTAATATTAATCGATTTCAAAATTTAGTTACGTAATCGTAATTCAAATTTTATAAGATTTTTTGATTAGAATTTTTTTTTTCGGAAATAAGTTATCACAATTCGAAATGAATTATTTAAATCAATAAATTTAATGTTACATTTTTTATTAATATTTTAAATAATAAACTTTAAAAAAGATTTATTAAAAAAAATTTCAAAATTATTGTGCATTAGTGAGAGTTCGTTTTGTTTTGTTACTAAATTTAGCTTTGAAATTAGTATTTAATGAACCTCATAATATGTGGAGTACAAAATTAGACCACTTAATCGTTGTTAAGGTGTAATAGTTTTGAATATGAGAAGTAGTAATGTCGATTAAAGAAAAATATATCTTTTACGAGCGTGACGATAATGGAGATGCGTGACTCAAAAAAACCAAAAATGATAGAGTATGACTTTCTACAAAATATAGACAATTTGAGACTTATTTTACTTTTTGCCTGATTTGATTATACACTTTTGATATTTTACTTTTATTTATTATTGTCGCTTGCCATTTTGTATGTACGTTTGTCTTGTTTTTTCTTGGGTAATTTTTATTCTCGATCTGACTCAAATTTTCATTTGTACCTTTCCATACTTGTTTTCAAACATAAGTTCACCTAGACAAAACGATTGCTTGAACCATTTTTGAAAGTCTTTTTTGGAATTATTTGATTTAATTTAAATCTAAAAACTTAAAAATTGCACTGAATTTTTGAATTGTTTTTTTGAGTTCATTTTCTTTAATTATTTTATGTATGTCTCTAGAAAGTTTAAGATCGAGCTATGTTCAAAGAAGGTCATTTTATATTTAATTTTTTTAGAATGAAAGAATTGTATCATTTTCGTTCTGACCTATAAAAAAGAAAAAATGATAATCTAACTTATATAATGTAGCACATCTTTTTCTTTTCTCGACAACTTACTTAGTTACGAATCATTAAAAAAAAAGAAAAGAACTTCCATTTACTCACTTATATTTATTTGAGAGGACAATAATTACAAATTAAATTAAAATTCAATTTCACTTGAGTTTTTTTTTACTAGATTTATTTTCTGCCCCTAATTGTCTTCGACTTAAAATGCCAAATATTTTTGATATTTTTTTTTTGCATTTTTGTTTTGATAAAACTCGTTTCGGTGATTTTTAATTTTCGTTTTTTCGATACATGAACCTTTATTGATGATTAATTGAAAATTTTTTACTTGAGAATAATAGGCTTTATTAGTTTTTCGATTTTTTTGTTTAAATTTCAAAAAAATTTTTTTTTTTCATTATCAGTTATTTTACTTAAAAAAAAAAATTATTCAGCAAAAAATATTTGGAAAATTTTTTTCCTCATTTATCTGAAACGAAAACAATTATAATAACATTTTCAACAATAAACTTCTCGACTACCTTCTTTTGAATATTTTTAGTGAAGAAATGATTTTGAGCAGCTAAATTTTGGTTCTTATTTTTAATGAAAAATGAAAAAATTTAATCTGTTTATTTTTTTATCACGAGAAAAATCAATCAATTTTCAGATTTTTCTCATCATGATTTCGATTAAAATCTGCAAATTATATTTTTGTTATAATTATTTTTAGTTGTTATTTGGACAACTAAATAATAATGAATAATAAAAGTCGGATTAGTTCGAATTTGACAGTTCTAAAAACCGAATAATTTATATTTAGGATAAATATATGAACACGAAAAATTCAAGCTCACATATAAAAAAATTAATACTCTAATTAAAACTTAAATCCAATTTCGATTTAAATTTTTGTAAATTCACACTTTTTGTTTAAAATAAAAAAGTAAGAGTGATTTTGATGTAAATACTTTAAATTGCTAATAATTTTATTTATCGATTACTATATCATTAAATATTTCCAGTTGGTTCAATATCACTCAACACTTGAATTCGAAATTTTTTATTCCATTCCTATGTATGATTTAAAAAATTATACTTCGAAAACACGCTCATTCAAAAATTCAAATCTTATTTTTCTTATAACTAAAATCATTTAAATCTAAAATAAATTGTTTTTGATTCATTCTTACTATTTTTCTTATCGTATCAAAATTAGTAACTCTTGAATTTTTTTATTTTTTTGAATGAGAATCTTTCAAATATAATTTTTTTTTTTTCATTTTCAAACATTTTAAATTTTTCATATTAGATAAACATTTTTTAAACAGCAAATAATATACATCTTCATCAAAAAATATAGTGCTTTTTCTGAGTGCAAGTGAAAAAATTCTTATCTAATTTTTTCAATTTTCTTTTTTTTTTTTCAAACCTGCAGTCGTAAATTATTACATTGGAACTAGAAAAAATAAAATCTTTTGTTTGCAAAAAACATATTAGCTTTTAAATCTTCAAAAGTATCTCAAAGTTCCTAATATAATTTTTTCGATTAAAATAAAATAAGTTTGCAGTAAAGTTTTCTTCTATTTACAAATTGAATAAAATTGATTTAAGCTCATTTTAACGAAACTTTAAGAACTGGATCTTTACTTTGTACTAATTATAGTCGATTTTTTTTAAAAACTGACAATCTCAATATTGATAGTTGCTTTGTTTTTTTTTTTTTAATTTATCTGCAGCTCATTTGGTACCATTCAGCAAAGAGATTTAATCAGTAATTTTCATTGTACCTGTAATAGCCTGATTAAGATATTCATATTAAAAATTGTCGATTTATAAATTATTTTATACATATTTCTATTCATTTGTAGACCAAGTTGGTAATAATCGAATTCAACATCAAAAAGTCAAAATCAAGTGATAATTCAAGAATATCAAAAAATTTAATTTATATATTTTCGAGAATTTCACTATAAAAATATACTCATCTGTCGTTTCTAATATGATAAACAATGATCACACTAGCATCTTGAACTGACTAATGGCTATTCTTTCGTCAATCTTTTTCTGATACAATAACTTAAATTATGACAAAGAAGGCAAAATTTTCTATTTTTAATGTTTTTTCGCTTCAAATAAGCTAAATTTTCATGATTTTTTGAGAAAAAAAATAAAATTTTTTTGCTATTTTTTAAATGTTAATCTGATAATTTGACATTTTTTTAATTATTTCTGAGTTTTTCTTCTTTCCGAAATATTTAATGTAATGTTATATAATAGATGCTAGTTTTTTTTTTTTTTCGATATTGCATGTCTTTCGAAATTTTGTATAACCAAGTTTTAAAAATTTCATTTTTAAAATGCATGAATCAAAAATTTGACTCTTTGAGTTATTTATGTTTTTTTTTTGAAGATCACACGAACTTTTGAATGGCACTTGTTATGCATTAAGTATACAAAATTTTACTTTTCGAATAATATTTCGCATTTCTTTTCATATTATAAATGCAGCCAATGCAAAATAGATTTTTTCAGATAATTTTTTTTCATATGCCTCACATTTTGACTTTTTTTTATTATTATGTAGAATCCAATTTTAGTTGTAACTTGAAGGAGAATTTCCTGTTTTCATTCTGAAAATTTTTCCAACTTTTTTCCTTATATATAAATGGTTGCTGAACTTAATCTAAAAAATTATTTATCAAAACAACAAAAGCTGAATATCGATATCAACATTTAATACAATCTCTTTTAATTTTACTGATTTCTCCGTGGAGAAAAACTTCATAGAAAAAAAAATTTATTTATAAAATTTATATATTTTACTATTGATATGAATAATGATTTGAGAATATCCATTAATTCACTTGATTAAGAAAGCTTTAAAAATTTTTGAAACTTTATTATTTATTTATTCTATATACATTCACAAACTCCCTTGAAATATCTATGATCATATAATTAAATCTCCTCATTTATATAAGCACCGTCTAATCTTCATTTTTTTTTTTAATTTCATTCTGCCGTTACTAGACACCGACGATTTTTTAAAAATTCAATTGAATTCCAAGCCTATTCTTAAACTTAGAGTCTCATTAAATGTTCTGTGCTAAACTTATTTGTTTTCAATCACTAAGATTTCTGATTTTATTTGTTTTGTTTCACGAATTTTTTTCAAAATAAATAAACCATTGCATTGATTTTGTTAAAATAGAATGGTACCTGCACTTAATCGAAGATTCTTTTCTCGTTTAAAATAATTGCTGACTGGTCAATTGGTAAAGTCGTTCGAACGTTAAAATGAATTCGAACTTTACTCTTTTTTTACTCGCAATATTTTATTTTTGATGTTATTCATTTGCTTTGAACAATATTTTTCGTTGATGAATTCGTTTACTTTTTGTCTAATAACTGATCGAATTTCAAACTATTTCAAAAAGTGTTATTTGTTTTAAGTGTTATTGTAATTTTTTTTTAAATCTCGTTTCTTAGTGCCGAATCAACCAAGAAAAAATTTTATAGCTATTATTACTTATTTTTTTGTTACATAATGCCTCACACCGAATCATAAAAAAAAAAGAGAATATCGAAATAATCAGCCTTTAAAATCAAAAGAAAACTTGGCATCTTAAATTTATATTTTTTATTATAAAAATTTAATGAAAATTTTCATATTTTTTTTCACTTTTCTTCAAGAATTGAATTCTCGAAATATGTTTTGAAAAAAATTATATTATTATTATATTTTTGATTTTAAATTCAATTTTTTTTAAATGATTAATTTTTTTTTGAAAAAAGCATCATTGATAAAATTTATAAAATATCTTATTAAAATTCTTATTAGGATTACGAAAAAATTTTTTATTCACACCTTAAAATTGAAATAAAATAATCTTCTTGACATAGATTTTTTAAGCATACCTTAAACTTTTATTTTTGCGATTCGAAAGATCATGATTCGAATGATTAATTGACTATTTGTATCTGACTAATATGAAAATATATTGGCAATTTATTTATTAATAATTTTCTAAACCTGGTTTCAATAAAAACATATAATATTAATTATACCATAAATTCAGATGGTCAAGAAAATGTATGCTAGAAAAATCGGTATAAAACTTGTGAAATTGTAGACGTTTTATTTAATCATTTTATTTCATTATTTCGATCTGAACCAATATCGCTATAAATCTAGTTTCAAACAGTAATTTAAAAATTATTTTTGAAAATAAAAGCTTTACAAAAATTTTCATAAATTTCTTTGAGATTTTAATTTTCAAATTATTTATATCAATTTTTTTTGGAAATGTGATTCTCTGAAAAAATTGACTTCTTCAAATAATAGTTGCACTTTCTTAAAAATTTTCAGAATCATATTTTTGTTCTTCAAATTATCTATAAATTATACTAGTTTAGCTATAAAGCAAAAAATAAATTTGCAATAATTCATGAATTCTTATGATTTATAGTTTAAAAAATAATAAACTATAAACTATATAAAATGATAAAGCAAAAAATTTATGCTTCTTACTATCAATTACTTAGATACCAGTAAAACTTTGTGCTATTCTAATTCATATCCTTTTAAGATAGATTTTTATTATTGAAATTACTTTGAAATTTTCGTTTTCAATTGGTGAGTCTTTATTCAAAAATTTAAATTTTTAAAATTTATTTGTATCACTACTTATCTATATTCATAAAATTTTTTTATGTTGAACTTTTGGAAATATCACAGTGCTCATTTATGAATATGTATGTATATATGAATATAAATTATTTTATATAACCAGTCGGTTATAACAGATTCTAAAAGCCAAATTTCCGATAATGGAACCGTAATTTAGTTTAGTTAGCTCGAAAAAAAAACATTTATTTAATTCAAATTATAAAAAAAAATTCACAAAAAATTAATAAAATGTTTCATAAAATTCAGTACTAATTACAAAATTGAAATATTTGCTCATTTTATTCTCTTCAGTTAATCAATTTGAAAATCAGAAAAATAGTAATAAAATTTGAACCTCAAAATTAAGCTTTTTTTTTAATAGAAACAAATTATTGAAAAAAAAAAACTTGATAAAATGTAATGTGATCCGGCACCGATAATAATCATTTTTTGCTATAATTCATTTTAATTTTTGTCTCTAATGATCAAAATTATAATAATGTATTTAAGAAATGTATCATATCCGAACATCATGTTATTTTAAATTTATTTTTCAAGAAATAAAATTCTGAAAATTTTTGATGCTGGATATTCTCTATTAACGGAATTCTTCATTTCGAATTTTTATGTAATAAACTATTTACAAACATTCTCATTTGTGTATCAAGAAGAATTCAAATTTTCAAAAAAATGGTCCGTGTTTCTTGTATATATGCCAATATTTGATTTGGATAAAATATCAACCTTTTAAAAATTGTTATAATTCTTTGACTTCAAGTTTGTGTATATTTTGTCTATCAATTCTTTATAAACCAAGTAATTTTCTGAACAAATAGTTTTGAATTTTAGATAAGATACTTGATAGTAACTCATAAGTTAGCTTTCAAACTAATGAAAGTCAAAAATTCAAAATTTTTCTCACTTTTCAAGTTCGATTATACATAGTAACTTTTTTGGCCAAATAAATAAAAAAAAAATAACAAATTCGCATTATTTCAGTTTTGTATCACGTTTGAAGTTTGAGCCTTGAACTACCTTTAATATGTTTGATAAAATTTGGTGCTTTAATTCAATTATGAACTACTTAATTTAAAATTCAATAAATGAAAAAACAAAATAAACAATTTTGAAAATTTTCTAATATCGTGCATAAATTTTTTGTTAATTGAATTATTTATTGAATCTATCGATTAGACTTGAAATCATTTTGCTTTAAAAATTAGTAAATTTTTTGGCAGACGCAAGAAAGCTAAATGCCTAAATATAATTATGTCGTAATTAATGGCCTTGAAACGAATTTTAGCTTATCTTATATTTTTTTATCACAAATAAATGTTTAATTATTGTCAAATATAAGTAATTAATCGCCCCTAGGTGGTAAATTGATCCTAAACCATATAATTTAAGTAAATTATGAACAATAACTTTACAGCGACAAATAAGGTCTTTCAAAAAGCATGGAAATATAATTTGACTAACAAAATTAATGAAAATAAAAGAAGTCAAAAAAAGTTAAATATAAAAGCAAAATAAATTCGAACTCGAAATTGTATGATTAGCTCATTAATCGTAATACACACACAACACATTTTTGTGTAAACACATTTCAGTACGTGATATATTTATTTGAAAGTAAAATGATCAAGAACATTTTTAAAATTGACCGCAGACTAGTACCAAAATAATTTTAATCAACTAATGATCATATGTAATATGATTGAATCTAATCACTATTAAAATTTTTTATTTTTAATACACAAGTAGTTAAGCCTATTTAAAGAATTTAATCTTCATCAGTAGTCTTTTTGATAAATAAAAGAAGTTTTTAGAACACGACAAATATACTTTTTAGAATCAGTACATTTAATTTAACACATTTTAAATGCTTACATGGAATGATTAAGTGCTTACTTGACCAAGTGTATCGCCAGTTAAGCGAGAAAAAATCTATAGTGGAATTAATTAAATGAAAAAAAATTTCTAATTCTTTTTTCATTTAAAACAATGATCACGTTCACATCTGTTATTTTAGTTGAAAAAAAGCACAAAAGTTTTGGTATGCATTCACCAATCAAAATTTTATTATCACATGTCTTTGCGAGCCAGAATGTTAGAACAAATGTAACTATATACAGATATTTTGAAAAAAGTGAAAGAATAAAAGAAAAAATATAAAAATAACTGAAGACCTCTACATATCATTGAAAAAAGTTTGTTGAATTTTTTTATTTTGAAAAACAAAAGAAATTGTGTGTGAATAATTTTAAATACTAGATGATGTGTGTGATCGTACCGACAAAATCCTTTTTTTTTTTTGTTTGAAACTTCTTCCTTTTTCAAAATTTTTTTTTCGAAAAATCGCTAAATTTCACAAGCCAATTATGCTCGATTTGAAGTGCATCACAATTTTCATAGCTTTTTGATGTGATTTCCCTTTAGATTTTCCTTTTTTTTTGCATATTGTTTAAAGAAAAAATTAAAAATTCGAGTGATTGTCAAAATTCGATTGCAGGTTGTAATGATAAGCATTGAAATACAAATGATTGATAAAAAATAAAAATAAATATGTATAGAAATTTGTCAGCTAATATTTCTGATCTTTACAAGCCTAAACAAATATCTTAAACATTTACCTTCAATATTGAAATTTTCACTAAATTTTTGTATTTTAAAATTAGTACACTTAATATATTGTTAGAAAATCGTTAAATATAAATTTTTTTTTTATCATTGAAAATATTTAAAAAATATTAGAATAAAGTGATTATAAAAAAGTACGAAAGATTAAAATTTTAATTAAATATGATATTTTTTTTTTACAAATAGACATTATAAAAATTATCGAATGCCATTTAGCAAAAGTAATGATGAAATAAATATCTATACGGCTAACAATTTCATAGGAAAATATTTCACAACCATTCAAGTTTCTTTAAATCATGATTCGAGTCGACATCATATAATAGTGAATGCTGCACTTTGTTTAAACTATTTTGAATTCCTCAAGTTTCTTCTTCATCAACTTTTTGATTTCGTTCTGCATTTTCTTTCTTTTTGTTTAAATTTAATCTTTGATTTTATTTTAGCCTCTTACAATTTTTTTAATATTATTTTGTTCTATTTTCTTCTGATCATATATTGAAGCATTCATTTTTCTTTTTACTTTCTATGGTAGAATAAAATAATTTTGAAGATTTATCGATTATAGTCATTTCATTTCTTCCGAATGAATTAAATAAGGCATCTTAATCAGGAAATTTCTATGCTTTCAATATATTCTTAAAGTTGAATTAGATCTATATTAACTTTCCTTATGAATTCTGCTGAATATATTTCACTTGACTTGAGTCCTTTCAACAAATTATTAAAATCCGATTGTTTCCTAATAATCTAAATCGTAAATTTTATTTTTTGATCTTTATTTTAATTGGTTAGAAATCTTTACTTAGCTGCGGTCTTTAATTGATTATATACATCTTTCTAAAATAACTTTTTAATACTTACTCTGTCATTTGATCGGTCACTGAATATTTTTTTTGTAAACATTGATAACACAATGAAATCTAAGCAAAAAAAAATCATTAATCAGATCAATATTTTAATAGATAGAAAATAAACTGATCTTTTCCAAAACACCTGTTCGATTTCCAAAATATGAAATTTTATTCCAAGTATCTTAAAAAATCTAATTTTCTCATTTATTCCTTTAAATTAAAAGAAAATAAAGCCAAAATTGGATTTTACTTTTTTTGAAATCTCATAAATTGGATTTAAAAAAAAAAATAAATAAATTTGATAAACCAACCTTACTTTGACCAATCATTACCATTTTAATTAAATTTTTACCCAGACAATAAACATTAAAATATCTAAATATTGATTAACAATAAAAAAACTGAAATATTCACATTTTAATGCTATTTCATTATTGTTTGTTAATATCTATATGCCTAATATTGTAGAAGAGATAAACATGATGGACAACGTTTCTCAAATATGTAAGATGAATTTCAAGTTTATAAATTCTCTCTCCATAACAATAAATCAGTAGATTTGAATCAAACTCGAAATTCATGCTCCAAAAATAAAGACGAGACTTGGAATGAGATATTTTCATTCAGAAATTCTAATATCAAAAATTAAAATTATCAGGCAACGTAATAAATAATTTTTAGCAAAAATAATGAAAATTTTAACCAATCTGAAGCATGAATGATGGAGTACACATTTATAAACATTGAATTTTTTATTAACTATACCAATTAATAAAAATCTTTTAACAAATGTGTTTGATTTTTGGAGAAAATTTATTATTAGGCTTATCAAAATGATCAATTATGTTTGTTTGAAAAACTCTTTTACTTAAAATTTAGGGCTAGATTTTCAGTTCCAATAGTTTGTGCTGTGGAAAGGGATTCATAAATTCTAGAAATAATGAA
>BLXL01010515.1:0-17920 GCA_023170135.1 Acarapis woodi
TTAATTTATGCTAAATGTAAAAAAAAAAATTTTACATTTTTTTAAATGTCTGATATCATAAATAGTAACGCAAAATTTCATTTACATAAAATGGGCGATTCTCTAGATTAATCATTACGATCTGACAAGATCAGCCACACGCAAACTACCTACACAACTGATAAATTTGAAAGCGTTTGTTAAACATTTTTTTTTTTAAAAGAAACTTTAAGAATTTTACACTAGTCTGATATAAAAAATCACATAACGAGAAATTCTACGATCGGTCTCAATTTTTTTTATTTAAAATTTACTTAAAAGCAATGTATACATGATATATCAAAAAGATAAATATATTTACGAATGCAAATATAATTCCTTGTAAAAGATCACATTTATTTTTAGTAGTAAAATATTGTCGCTCTGCAAATTATATTTTCTCATTTTTTGCATAATTATCTCATCATTATACTACACTACCGAAAACGTTCTCAAAAGGGGAAATAAATCATAGTCAAAGGAAATGAATTTTTTTTTTAATATTTATTATATAATTTTTGCCAATTGAAATAATTAGGTTCTATCTAAATTACATCTGATATAATTCAAAATTGAAATTTGAAGAGTAAATTTGAAATAATAATCTTTGAACTTGACATGATCGGGCTAGATAGATAACAAAAAGAAAATTTTTGATATCAATTTTTTATAATCTATGGCTAGAGTTATCTTTAAAATTTCTTATATAAGAAAAAAAAACAAAATTAAAATGAAAATTTTCGTTAACTAAAAGTTGTCTAAGTGTCAGGAGCAACAAGTGTACTTTATTTCAAAGCAGAAATATTCTAATGAAAAATGAAATCAAATCAAACTTTGAAAATATCAAGAATGACTATGGAAAATTTGGGATACTAAATATAAGTCTGACAAAATTTAATATCTTGAAATTATCTTACTAATTTGAAAAAGAGATGAGAATATTTTATTTAAAATATATATATATATATAGAATTTATGCGTCCGTATTCTATAAATGAAATTATATATTCATATACGATTTAAATTCACAAACTCATTATCATCAAGTTTTGTTTTGAACATATAAATCAACAGTTCAAAAAAAATTTTATTCTCTAGATTAGCTCTTCAATTTGGTTTTGTGATCGCTTTTTGTGAAAAAGAAATTTATTTTTTTTATCTCTCACGATAAAAACGAAATTTACATCAAATATATAATTCAAAAAAGCTAACCGATTTAAGTATTAGAAAATTCATCAGTAAATCAGTTTCATTTGTATAAGCGGATGAATTCAACTATAAACTTTTTCACCAAAAATTACTGGCCGAGTCTTTTAAAGTTTTGATAATCTTGATAAAAAACACAAATTTTTTTATAATTACAGTTATATTGGAAAAAATTATCAGACTTAAAAACATTTAAGCGAAGACTGAATAATTATTCGTGTCCAGAAGTTAAATCATTCATTTTCAATTTAAAAGATATCAAATGATGTCACAAAAAAAAATTATGCAATCAAATTCATCACTTCAAATTTAGTATTTTATGATATTAAGATTGATTCAAATGATTTTCACATTTTTTAATTTTGATTAATAATATTCTGCTTTGAAGAAATGAAAAAAATTTAACAAAAATTATACTTTGATCATTTTAATAATTTTGACCATAAAGTGTTCCCAAAATAATTGCATAATGTTGTTTTTTGAAACATATTGTGGCATGAATTTGTGTCTCTAACATTCTTTGCCTAACAAATTTACTAATGAAATTTAATTAAAAATTGTAGATTACTCTGTAAATTTTTATGGTTAATTTTTAAAAATTTTTTTCAGATGAGAAACAATTTTCAAAATCGATAAAAACAATTCATATTACTCAATATTTCATATACTTATTCGTGATTAGTTTTATTTATATTTTTATTCGAAAACATTTTTTATGAAGAATTTAAGATGCAAATCAAGTGATATCTAAAGAAAATTCTAAATTTTATTTGCGAATTTATTTAGATAGATTTTAATAAACCTGAAAAATTTGATGCAATTGTATTCTTGCATGTGGCTGATCTTGTCAGATCGTAATGATNNAAAAAAAAAATGTTTAACAAACGCTTTCAAATTTATCAGTTGTGTAGGTAGTTTGCGTGTGGCTGATCTTGTCAGATCGTAATGATTAATCTAGAGAATCGCCCATTTTATGTAAATGAAATTTTGCGTTACTATTTATGATATCAGACATTTAAAAAAATGTAAAATTTTTTTTTTTACATTTAGCATAAATTAAATGAAAATTCAAAATACTTTATAACTTTCTTTTAGAATTTCAAGACTTGTTGATACAATAAAATTTTATTTATCTTATTATGATTTATTTACTCAACTTTTATCTTTAAAAAAAAATTCGACCTAAAATTAAAAGAATAAAGTATTAAATTTGTTAATTGAAAAATTATATTCTTGATTTGAAATGTGTCAAAAATAATGACATGCTCATTTAATCTGTTTTTTATATACAAAAAAACTTTTCTATATTTTTCTATTAATAATTAAATAGATATAATTAAATTTATTTAAAAAATTTTTTTTTCAATATGTCTATCAATATTTTTGCATATTTCATTCCTAATTATCATCATTTTATCATTCGACACAAAGTTTCATTTTTTGATATAATTATTAATTTTTTATTTTCTTTATTTTTTTTAATCAACTATCAGTTAATAACAAAAGAAAAAAAAAAATTGGTCTGCCGACGAAAATTAATGTTTAGTATGAATAAATTTTTGATATATATACCATCCAATTTTTTAATAACCAATAAAATAAATTATATGTCATATTTTTAGTTATTGTCTAAAATAATATAATATTATCGAAAATCGATTTCAGCTATCATTTTCATAAAAAACACATCTTTTATGCAAGTATCTTACACACACTTTCTTAATCAATGTTATCTACTATTTAAATTTTAAATTGCAACGGATGCGTTTTTTTGAACAGAATCAAAAACAATTTAATTTTACGCAATTTTATCATCATTTTAATTATTGTCGAAAATTTTTTTAATCGTTTTGCCTAAAAGTTTTATAGGTTATAAATTTTTTTAGTTTATTGAATTTTAAATTTTGAAATAATAGATCTTTTCATACTTAATTGTTGGTTCTTCTAAATTGGACTAAGATTAATTACTTGCAATGTATTTTTTTTTTTTTCGACATATTGAAAAAAAAACTGTATAATTAATATATATTTACTATTTTTATAAAATGGATCATTTATAGATCTATAAAAATATACCTTTCCTTATTCAATACAATCCTTTTAAATTAAAAATTTAGAAATAAATTAGGCAAAATTGATTTATTTGTATTTCTTCATCATTTTAAGAATCCTCAAGACTATTTTTTGATTATTATTTTTATTTGATATGCATTAATTACATGCACACATCGTTTCTAGAACCTCAATTGTTTTTTAACTAACACATTATCAAAAAGATACTTTAAGAGTTATTATTTTGCTAAAGTTTCTGCTTTTAAACTAATTGCTCTTGTTAATTGTTTTGAAATTAATAGCAAACATCATTAATCTAATCCTTGTTAGCGAATTGAAGGTATATATTTTGGGTAGTATTTTTTCGATACTTTTTCTTTTTATTTCTTTTTTTCTTGATTTCGAAAAATAAAAATTTTTAATTTTATATTTGAGATTTTTAAAATTAATTTCGTCTATTTACTGTTTCAATAGACTTCTAATATTTTAAATTTTAAGAATTTTGCTTATTGAAAATGATATTTCTACGATTTTTTTTAAATGTGTATTGTACATGCAAGTTAAATTTATTAAAGTAAATAAATTTTAAAAACAGATATATTTTTGACATTATATAGTATAAAAATTTTATATTTGAGTTAATTAAAATATTACTAATAATTTTCTTCATTTGAAAAATGTATTTATTACGAATAGAAAAGTTATTGAATTAAATATTTAGTAAACATGATAAAACAAATTAAAAAGTAAAATTTAATTGTTTTTAAAAGTAAGATAGAGGCTTGGCATAATAAAATTAAACAGAAGATTTTATAAATTGCGATGAAAAACAATAAAAAACTAATTTGATGGCGAAATTATCAATTAATTCAATTGTGAATAATTAAAATCAATATGCTGACCACTTATTTTTTATAATTTTTTAATTCTAATATTATCTATTGTTTTAAATTAAATAATAATAGCTTTTTCTTTAATTAATTGCCTGGTTGCTAATAATTTTTTTTAATAGTCTATTAAACAATTTATCAAAAATTTTCAGATTTTTTTTTTTTTATCAAAACATAAGCAACATGATACATAATAATAGATAATACTTTTTTAAGATGTTATTGAAATCTTTATTGAATTTTTTTTGAAAATTAGGTCAATTTTCTCATTTGATTTTCATGAAATTTTACCGTAAGTTTGGGTGAGATGAATGAAATAAGAAGATTAACATTTTATTAAGAGAAAAATGAACTTTATAATAGCAAAGCATCAAATAAGTTTTACAATTTTAGAAAGAAGGCATAATGAATAAATACATCACTTGTGAAATCATCTAGATAATTTCTGAATTTCATTTAAACCAAGATAATCAAATCAAATTATTTGAAACTTAATGCATGAACTAAAATTCAAGAATTCTTTTTCCATTTGCATTTTTGACGTTTTCTTATATATTTTTTAATTTATTTTTGATTTTGAAAATAGAGATTTAATCAAATATTACGGAATTCTTTACTCGATCTTACCTTTTATTTTTTAATTTTAATTAATTATTATCGTATAATTACAATAATAATAAAATTAATATATTAGCGACTGTTTAGTCTGTACTAAATTAGGTTTTTTTTAATCATTTCTTGAGATAATTTTGATTATATACCTCATTGTATTTTTGTAGAATCATTAATCAATGGGTAAATTGTAAATAATTTTAAAATAAAGAGATGAGTCATTTAGATTATTAGGCCATTAACGGAAAATTCTTACATATTAACATTTTTTGTTGTTTTACTTAAATTCAATTAATTTTATTATTATCAAATTCTTTATTACACAAATTTTTTATGATAATTTTATTTTCTTACTATTTTTAGGTCAAAAGATATTTCAACGAACTGCCAGTGGAGTTTATTCCAATTATTGGTACGGTAGGAAGTTTATATCGGGACCAACAGCTGATCTATCAAATACCAGCTCACGATTTGAATATCTATTCTGCAAAATTTCAAGATAAAAACTGTTTGCCTGAATTTGAAAAATTTGTTAATAAACGAAATGAAGCCATGGACGTTGCATATGTTGAACCTAACTTACCCTATAATACGGTAACTAGTAAACTAATTGAAAAAAAAATTTTAATTTAATTTAATGATTTTAGTTTTTTTTAATTGATTAATGACGATATTTTAGTATTCTTTTTTATTGTTTTATTTTTCTTCGATCAATCAAGTTGATTCCTATTAAAAGATATATTCACAAATAGTACGATTTTTTCAATAAATTGTACAAAAGCAAAATTTTTTTATTAAATTTTCGAATATATGAATTGATCAATATTCAAACGAAAATTGGAACCATTAAATTTTTAAATTTTTTCTATTAAAAGTTGTTAAACTAATTTGACTTAAAGTATTTTTTACTTCAAGATTTTAGTAAGAGAACAACTTTTTAGTGTCATTCAAATAGCGCTTAAAAATATCAAAAATATAGGACAATCTATTTACCATAAGTTATATATCTAATAAAGGAATTAGATGGTTATTTTTGATTGGAAATTTTTTTGATTAAATTTATATAGTATTTGATCTTGAAAATTAATTTCATCTAGTCATTGAATTCAAATTTTTTTTTCACTAATTTAATTTTGCGATAAATTTTTTAAATCTAAAAAAAAAAAATCATAAAAAAATATAGAAAATTCGAAGGGAAGTTCTGTATATAACTTTGAAATTGCTTAAAGGTGATAAATTTCTATAGCCTCACTAAAAAATAAAAATAAAAAAAATATGCAATAAATCATTAGCGATTATTTTAATTCAAGAAATAATTTTTTTTTTTAAGAAAATAGACTTCTTCAAACATTTGAGCGGCTTTGTGGTTGATATTGTTGATAAAAATTGTTCATATTTGTTTTGAGTTATAAATTCAATATTATATTATGAAAATTTATTTATTCAAAAAAATTACTTGATTTAATAAGCTTTTCGAAAGATTATCGATAAAGTTTATTTGATAATTATTAAATTTATGTCATTTTGAAAAAAAATTTCATTTGGTCAATAATTCGAACTTTTTTGCAAATACTTTTCTTAAAATAAACTTACTTTTGATCGTAAATAAAATCATCACTTCTCATTTGATTAAAATCAATCCTCAAAAATTTTTGAATTTACAATTTTATTCTATTTATAAATATCTATTTTGAATAGAAATGCGTTCAATGTTATCAACCGCTTCCAAAGAATTCAATAGCTATAACATGTCCCAGATTGGCTTATCAAAACTATACTTCAATGGCCAGCTTTCACCCTTATTGTTTTCGATGTTGTATCTGTTTCAATCTTCTTGTCGATCTTATTTACTGTGTCCATAAAGATAAGCGTATATATTGTGAACGTCATTTCGCTGAATGTTTATCAAAGCGTTGCAAAGCTTGCGATGAGGTAAGTACTTTGTTCAACCGACTTTTTTTGATCTAGAAAAGTGCAAAAAAATTTTTGAGTTTCAACGCTTTCAAAATTATGCTTTTCAGGGTTATTTTTACAAATTTTTTTTTGTTTTAATTTCTACTTTCATGAAAATTTATCATCAATCTGATAAATTTCATTTTGATTGCTACTGTTATTATAAAATTTTTTACAACACTATGTGGACTCTTTTGGATAACTTGAAATTTTGAGTTTTTTTCATGAACTGCTCAAGCCGTATATTGAATATATATGATAGTATTTGATAGCATATAATTTGATATTATAGCTTTTAATCTTGTAGAATGTGATCTTTTATACAAGCCCATTCTTGTCAGAATGCATTTTTTTATTTTATTCAAACTTTATCGTATTTTAAAAGTTAAGAAAAGATCATTTTTCATCTCCAATTTTAATACGTTTCTATTCATGTAATTAAACTGGTCTTGTCTGAAAATTTAATGGTTACCATGTATGGCATTTGATTGCAGCTTTTAACGGATACCTTTCCCGATTATGCTTCGAGGAAAATGTTTAAAATTTGATCGATTTCAATTATAGGTGTCTTAATTTCGGTGCTTGATTTGCTTTTAAGTTAAAATTTAAGACGTTAGAATTAATAATATTTTCACAATTAAATATAACTTGAAACATGTTACGCTTTTCTTTTCAAGAATTTTTAAGTTTTTATTTTAAATTTTCAACTTCAATTAGTCTTTTATTTGATACTATTCAACGAATTGATTATATGAATAGATCTCTTCGAATAGCTTATATAAAATAATGCATCTCGAAAATGCTAATTTTTTTTTAATACTTCGATCGAATTTTTTTAGATATTGATTTTTTTTCGCTTTGTCTTTGTAATATTTATTCGTGTTTTTGTAATTTTCATAATATAAATTGGCGAAATTTTGAAATTTTTAATAATTAGTTTCCGCTTTGTTTGTTCTCATACTTATTTAGTATCAACGTTTTTAGATGCAACATTTTACTTACAATTTAAAATTAAAAAAAGTTAGTAACAAACTCAGAAATAGCATGTAATGATATGATATCAAATAGTTTATTTCAAATTTTCTTCTTTGACCCATATATGTCAATATAAAAATTATGAGTCATTTTATTTTTCATGGCCAAAAATTCATTTTAATCAGAATTTTGAATGATGTAAAAAATAACTAAATATCATTAATTGAAAAAAAAATAATAGTAAATTCAATTAAAGTTGCACTAAAAATTATGTTATCTATTGAAAAAACTTATTTAATGTGTTCATCAATCGATTCAATTTTATTGAAAATATTTTTTCAGACTCAAATTTAAGTCGATTTCACTTTATGATATATTTCAAATCCCGATTATAAGAATTTTGAATAAATCAAATTAATCATCGCATCTCATGTCACTTTATTTACTTCAAATAAAAAGATATTGGTTCTTATATTCTTGGTGTTTTATTCGAAACAAGACTACCAAAAACTTGTAGATATTTGAGAATATGTTTAGATTCAAATTACAATCGAAATACATTATTTTTTTTTTATTTTATCTAAAATCTAAAATTTTATGATTTTTCGGTTTTTATACTACTTCTATGAAGCCATTCATCAAATTTTAACTGAAACGTGTTTATAATTTTTTCATTGTATGTAGATAAAAATTGGAAAAGATATATATGTAATTAGAAAGAAACGATAACAAAAAAATTAGCAATCTAACCAGTTTGTATCAATAAGAAGTATAGAAATCTGATTAAAAAAAACTATTCAACAAAATGTCTAATAAGGTGTATAATTAGTTTGTTTTTGTTAATCAGTAACAAAGTATCATTGCTAAAAATCTTATCAATTTTTAAAGTAAAAATTCAGATTACAAGTCAGAATAATTTTCTACTTATGCTTTCAATTACTGAATATTTTTTTTTTTTGATTATTTCAAATTGAATGTCTATTAACTAATCTTTCACTCTAAAACAAACAATTGAAATTAAGCTTACCAATTTTTAATTCAAAAAGCTATTAAAATAAAAATTATTAATTGTGTAGGCATTCAGGTTAGATTATGAGAATTATAAAAAAATTGATAATTCTAAGAATATGTTGTCTTATTATTAAAATTATAAAAAGCGGGTCAATCGGGGGAGATATTGTTTAACACTTTCAATACCATTTTTTCTTTTAATTCAAATTTGTATAATTAATAAAAATACCAATGAATCACAATATTATGTGCTATGATTTTGACACAAAATATTTTGATTTTTGTTTTTTTATGACATTTGAAATTTTTTTTTATTATCTCACAAAAAAAAATCAATTTTTCTAATTTAATTTGATTTCAAAAAGACATTTTATAAAAATTTTTATATTTTCATTTCTATTACGCGAATCGAATTCAATTTAAAATAAAAAATTTTTTTTAGTAATGTAAGATTTTTTTTTATTTATTCTGACTTAAAAATTAGTCCAAATTACTTGTTGTGATGGCTTTGGTATTGCATTACAGTGATAAAAACTCAGTTTTTCTTTAAATTTTAATTGATAACTTTTTGGAATTGACTATCAAATTTAAAAAACTACCTAGAAATTTTGCTGTAAATTTTTTTTCAAAATATACTAAAATATTTTGACCTTCTCAAAATTTTTCAGTTTAAAATTACAGTGGAATTTTGAATCATAATATAAATTATTATCTCAAATCGATTTCCAATTTATTTCGTATTATTTTTTCAAGTTATAATTGAATGATGAAAAAAAAATTTCCTTGTAAAAAATTTCATATCTTTTGTTAATTGAATAAATTACATAAATTATTGATCCATAAACTTGAAAAAAATTATTTTTAAGCCCTTTGTAATATCAAATTTGATAAAACATTTCAATTAAAAATTGAAAGGATGTAATCAACCAGATTGTTATGACTTTAAGAATCATATTAAAATAAACTTTTTTTTAAGTTAGATGAAATGATTTGATAAATCTAAAAAATTATGACAAAATTCATGTTAAGTTCTCAAATAAATTTCATTGACTTTTCTAATATAATTTGAAAAAAAAATCTTCTAAAATATTTCAGACGATTATTTTTCGCCTGCTCATTTGGAATTTTCTATTTCAAATTCATTATTAGAATTTCACTGATCAAATATTTTAAAATCAAAAGATTATTTTAAATTATAATAATTAAAGTTTTTTTCTAGAAAAAAATTTTGGCCATTAATTTAAATTTATAGAATTAATATTTCGAAATAAGTAAAAATTCCAAAGCGATAATAATAATATTAATAATAGTAATGATGGCAATTAATAAAGATTTCCGGATAATTTTTAAAAATATATAATCGGTTTTAAAATGATGTGGTACGAGTTTGATCAAATAAGAAAAAAAATTTGAATTTATTTTGGAGAAGTAGAATGTAATCGATAAAAAATTTTAGTAAATTGAAGTTAGTCAGCCTTCACTGAATGTACATATCACAATAAAATTTTAAGATTTCCAGAATATTTAATTTATAATTGGAAATCAAATTGAATATTAGAAAAAACTTTGTTGATCGAATTCGATTTTTGATTAAATTTTCAAAAAAAAAAAATACAAAAAAATATTTGTCTCAAATTTCAAGTGATTGGTTTTATATGGCAGTTTTGATTTTTAAAATAAAAATTTGAATTATTATTAGATTTGTTTAAATTTAATAAATATTATGGTGATGTATAATTTTTGATGGTTTTTTAATTTAAATTTTTCTCAAAAATGTATCATTCCCAATCAATAGCTTTGTTCAAATTTATCATTATTACAAGTTAATGAAACATTCATAATGTTGGTAAATGTGACTATAAATTTATTGAATGTAGTGTATAAGAAGATAAATCACAACATGATTCTAAGAAATTTCTAATTATTCATTAATTTGAAATCATAAAAGAAGTATAATTAGACATAGATTTTGAAAAAATTTTGCAATTATATACGATCTACACATAAATTAAAAATTTATAATTAAAAAAATAAGGATAAGCGACTGCTTAATTTTTATTCATAAGAGAAAATTTAAATCTCAAATAAGGTTTGATTGTTGAGCACAATAGCATCACTTCAAATTTACTTATTTGTCAAACAACTAAAATTTATAACTTGAAGAGCTTTATAAATTACAAAAATATTCTATAATCTTTCAGAGAAATGGACACATATTTTATAGTACATTTTGAAACGGGTGTCTAAACGCCTTTAGCTTTTTGTTCATCTCTTGACATTTGTCTTGCCATTTTTCATCATTTTTTACTTAATTAGTTTATATTTGTTTGTCTTCTTAAAAATTAATATGTACACAGTGCTCATTTTTTAACATAAAAGTTTGGTAAATCCGAAAAAAAAATGAAATTTTGTGAATCGTTGTTGTATAAGTGTGATAGGAAACATACAGTGTTGAAAAATAATGAAAATTTTATATGATCACATGACATTTTATGTCTTTGATTAAACAATAGTTTTTTTTTAATATTTGCTAACTAGTTTTATTTAAATTTCCAATGATAAAATTCCCAAAATTTTTAGGATATATTATATGTATAGATATATTTTTTTGTTTTATTAGATATGTCTAAAAAATTATTAGATTTATATCATAAGCCATAAATTATATTTGCTTCATTGATGAAAATTTTTCGAATTGTTTACTCATACTTTTTGTCAGATTTTCACAATATAAGAATATGATTTTAATTTTGGGCATTAATATTAACTCAAATATTTTAATAGAAATAGAATTAGAAAAAATATATTCTAAGAGATCTAGAGATTCTAGTCTAGAGAAATCAATGAAGAGGATCATTTAATCATTGACCATAAGATGCTTACTTGGTGATTTGACATGCCGATTTTAATATTGATTTTCGATCACTAACCATATACTGTTGCTCGAATTTTTTTTGTAAATCATATATTGTGTGAGGTCAGTGAACTAACTTATTCGTTTAATTTTTTTAAGCAAAAAAAGTATATATATAACTAATATACTGTTATTTTCAAATTTAATTGAGGCCTACCGATTCATTTGTTTTAAAATTAGCTAATCTTTATTCTTGAAATATGAAATATTAGTTGTTGTAAACAAAACAAAATTCTTGAAATTAAATATAAACGGAAAATAAAGGAGCTTTTTATATTACTGAATTATTGAATTGAAAATATCATAAAAATTTAAATATTTTAAATAATTAAATGATAATGAAATGAAATTTTAAAATTAAAAACCGATGCTCCTCTCTGTGTCGAATGTAGACAACTAATGTTGCCTAAATTGAGCACAGACTTATTAGATGGCAGTCCAGATTTTGAAAAAATCCTCAAATCTGACATAAATGCTTTCTAGCATCGCAATCATTTCTTGCAATGAGTCAAAGAAAAAAATCGAATTTTATCATTAAAACCAAGATTTCTTTTTCAAAATGTTGAATGTTGGAAATATAGTCTGAGAAAAGAAAGAAGAGTTTAGAAAATAATTTACGAATGACTAGCAGAAGATGCACAAAAAGAACTGCAAGCGAAATAACTGAACGAAAAAAGAAGAGCAATAAAGCATAGTTTGTGGAGCAAGTAATCAAATTTATCGATAGACATTGAACTAACACTTCCGTTTAAGCTTGGCAGAGCAGAAATTGTCCTGATGACCATGATTCAATAGAGATTTTAAACACTTGCAGGGTAACATGCTTTTTATTTATTGATTTTCTAACGTGAACTTCAAGAAAAATTTTCTTAATTCTAATCTACTTTTACGCTTTTTGTATTTTTTTTAAATTTTTTCTTTTGCAACTTTATAGCATCAAGCAACTTTTCATTCAGAATCTTTTTAATATATTAAAATAAAGCTCAATATTGTCTGTCTCAATTTAATTTATGAAAATGTTTGTATTGATACGTTATAGCTAAATTAATTGTTTTTCATTTCTTATAATGATAAAAAAAATAAATAGCCAATCAACTTCCAATTCATGTAAAATATGGATCATGTAATTTATATAATAAATTACCAAGACATTTGTATGTATATAAAAAACGAAATATAATAAATAGTTATCTAGATAGCAATAGACTATATTTGAATTGAAGTAGTTTATGATAAATATGTCGCCAAGGTGAATTAACTTTAGTTGTAATAATTAGAAACAATTTTTTGATTCTCAATTTATAGCTCTGAGCGAATTTATCAAAGAAGTTATGAGAGTCAGTATTATTGGCAAAAATATAGCATAAATGAACAAGAAAGTTAAGCAGATTAAAGCTATATTTTTGAAAAATAAAAAAGCCCGCGTAAATCTTAAGTTAAGAAATTTAGCGAAATAGAATTTTTTTTCGAATTTTTATTTTGTGTTGTTAGTATCGTTTCTGCGACCAGGGTCTCTATATTATGTAAATTAGGCCACAGAAAGAGCTTTTAAACTCGCTTGTGTTGTTTTTTTATTTTATTTTAAAAAATTTTAGAACCTAGGCGAATACTTATATTATATTCGAATAATCGAGATGCACATATAAGCATATTAAATTAAAGTATGGTGAAGGATTGCTAAAAAAAGGAAACCAATTTTTGGCAGCTTTCTGGTTAACACCGCATATGGATTGGGCGGTCACAGTTTGGCAACTTAAATAGCAAATGATTCTAAGCACAAACTAATTCTAACAATAATTTAACCAAAAAATTTTAATCAGTTAAGCAGACGTAAAATTTGTTTAGAGCGTAATCTGAAAAAAGTACTAATTTTAAGGTTAGAAGCAGGCAAAAAAATGTGAACTGCTATTATTTTTACTAGCAAATTCATTTCTCTCGCTTCTCAAATTAAATAAATCATCGAAATTCTAATTGCTAATTAAACCTCATTCGAAAAACTATGTCACTGATGATATTGCGACAGGAAGAAACTATAATTCAAAATGACTAAAGCTAAGCATTTTAAAGACTATTAGCTTTTAAAAGAACCATAAAATAAAAAATACAAATATATAATTTCATACTTATTGATGCTGTTTAATAAATAAATCTAAATTTTTTTACGAGAAAATGATCAAATTATATATTTTATAAAAAAAATTATCAACAGAGATTTCGATACACGGTATGTAGCCAGCACATTATAAACCCTTTGGCAATTTATAGAATTTAAATAATTTTTTTTCGAATTGTTTTCATATTTTTAAAATAGGCTCTTTAAACTTATTGCCTCTTTTTACAAAATTTTAAATTCCAATAAAAAGATGGCAATCAATTATACAAATTCTTCATTTAAACTTATGTATTTGGCACTCTAGTTTATGATTACCGTAAAAACACTAAAGATACATATCACTTATAAACATCTCGCCATTAATTTCCATTAATATGAAAAATTGAAATTGTCATTTCGTTGTCAAGAATTCACTTTTTGTTAAAAACATTAAATTTTTTCGGAATATATTTTTTATTTTTTTCTTATTATCTAGATTTAAAAAATAAAATCCCAAATATTAAAACGACTCATTTAATTTCTGGTAATGAACGTGTTGATTTTGAATTTCTTATTAATGCAAAAAATTTTAGTCTCGATTTCTCAATTCAGTGAAAAAAGAGAAACATTTTTACGATTTAATCGAAAAATAAAATGTTATTCGTTATTTTTACTCAACAGTTTTCTAATTACATTTCAATAGAGGTCCTAATTAATATACTAAATTATTCATGCTCAATATTCATATGTTTGCATGAAATAACTCAAATTTGATATTTTTCTTTTAATGCCGTTTAATCAAAAGTTTCTTTTTTTAAAAATTTATTAACTCTATAAGCATTTTGAAAAAACTAATTTAATTTTATAAATTAATTATTAAATTTCTATTAGTTTCTTTTTTTTTTTTTTGTGAAACACAAGAAAATTCATTAAATTGAACATCGCTTTTAAGTTAAGAATATACTTGAGAATAAAATTACCATCAAAGAACTTACGAGATATGTTTGATTAAATTTTAAATCAAGTTTAAAGATTTTGATTGTCAAGCGATTGTTACTAATTATTTTGTTGTATCTTGTTTCTAAAGTGTTAGGCAAAAGAACTCACATTATTTTAGAACTTTTTTAAAATCTCAAATTCTATAGCTCAAGTAAATTGTCAGAAGCATTAGTGTTTCAAACGAGTTGAATGGATTTTTTCGTAATCTATCAGTAAAGTCTAAATATTTAAGAAATTCTAATCTTTTTTACAATAATATTTTACAGTTTTTCAGACCGAAATTTATGTTTTCAAAATCTAGTTGATCTAATTTTCAACTTTTTCTGTAAATTAAAAATTAGTTTCTGCACGGATACAATTTTCATATTTTAAAATTTTTTTTAGCAAAAAAAAATTTTATAAATTAAATTATAGATTTCCGGTCTTTTAAATAATTTTTTTTAGTGGATCTTAAATTCCAATAAATAAACTTTATGCCTTTTAAAAATGACCTTTTCGAATCAATAGTCTTAAAAAAAGAGCAAAAAAATGATCACTTATATATGCCATGCTGATGATTGTATTTTATATGTGATATATATTATACAATTTCTAATGCAAAACTAATATATACGTATATATACTACATATAATGAACGCCTAAAAAATTTTTTTGATATACAAAAATTACGTTGAGTATATTCATTGGACATTGCATGCACAATTGAGTCATTTTTATATGAAATAAAATAAATTGTACTTTTAAGTTGATTACATTACTCTAAATCCACTATTTAATAAAAAAAAAACCATAAATTGCGTATTATCGAAAGGTCTTTGAACTTAATGTTCAAAGTTTAAAGATGCTTTAGTCGCCATATTCAAAAATTTCATAGACACTATAAACTTGTTGGTCTTGATTGAATTTTTATGGTAACAAACTTTCTCAACTTGTCTCTTATTTTCATTATCTCTTGTGAAGCTGTTTTTCGACCTTCTAATTAATTTTATTACTTTTAAACGATAGCCAGTATTGCAAAACTATAAGAGCTTTGATCAATGGCCATTTTTATTCCCAACGGCACATGTCAAAGAGATTTTCTTATTTAAAATTTATCTTTTTTGAGCTATTATATCAATATATTTTAAAAATTTCAAAGTATTTCGATCGTTTTTTCTATGAATTTTTGATTTATTCTTGAAATTTTTAATATTTATGAGAATTTTTTTATACATAGAAAAATATTAAAATAAATATTTTAAGCGTGCGAAGTTTATTGACTATATTTTCTTTATAAAAGAAATATATTCCAACAAAACTTTTATTTTAGAATTTTTGCTTTCAGAAATCAATAAATTATCGATTACCGGTCTGTTTAAGTCAATTAAAGTGACTCACGAATTAAATTTCAATTTACGAACTCAATATGCACACGGGATTTATTTTAATATATTCTATTTTCAGTGTAATAAAAGAAAATTTTCTTCTGTTTATTATTGACGAAAACATTTACTTATTTAAAAAAAAAGAACTTTAAACTTTGTTTTTACTAAATAACAAAAAAAAAAAAAAACTTCTTTGAGATTAATCTGACAAATTCGAACTAAATTTTTAGCTTTATTAGATTATAATTTTTAAAGATCAGTTTCAAATTAAAGATCTATCTTTATTTGAGTGAAATCATACTGGCTTTAAAACACTGTTATATCCTTTGAATGGCTATTTGATTTTGAACAGCAAAATATTTGATTTGATCCTTTTGATTTATGCACGAAACAAGTTTGTTTAATTAAATTTTGTTTACTTTTCTTTCAATTTTGATTGAAACCTTTTTGATTTTATTACTCTAAAAAACTATGAGTCGTTGATTAGATTTACACAAATAGGTTACCCATTATCTGATCAGATAGCTTTTATTTATATAATAAGAATATTTGAATGTACAAGCTAAAAATGTAATCATACACAATAAATCATTTTTCATAATGGTATGTATATACAATCAAACTTACGGTACTAACTATAAAATCCAAAAAAAAAAACTTTGAACCAATTCGGAATATATTTTGATAAAATAAAGATCTGAAAGTTGAGTGAATTAACTTTATAAAGTTATTTGATAATCGATGACAGTTCTAGTTTATATTTATCAAAATCTAATTTAGATTGTAAGTATATTATGAGCCGATGTTATAAAGTTTTAAAATTCGAGATTTATTTTAAAAATTTTTTTTTATTTAGTTTTTATACTTCATATTTGTTATAGCGAAAATATTTAAAGTAATCAACATTTCATTTTACATCATGATAAAAATGTACTCTCTTTAAATTTTTTTATTTTAAAGATTTATAGCCTTAATTTAATTTATTTACCATTTTGTTTTAAATTGAAAATAATATTTAGAAATAAAAATTTGAGCATTAAGATAAGTGCAAATTGAAGAGTCATTAAAAGATTGATATTTGAAATTATGACATTGTGAATTATAATATTCGAAATCTGTTCTATCATTAGTATCATAACACAGTAATACTTTTTACTTTGCTAAATTTAGTTGAAGTAATTTTTTTTTAATTAATACTTTTTCCGGCTAAAGAATTATGCGATATTTAATTTTCGTTTTTTTTTTTTTTTTGGTATTATTTTTGAATATTTAAAAACAAAAATTTTAATTGAAGAAAATTCAAAGAATTATTTAAAATTTCATGTAAGAATATTAAATAAGTCAAAAGTTAGAGATTATAGTGACAAATTAAAATAAAATTCGTCATTTTTTTCGCTGTTAGATTTGTTAAATTTAAAACTAGGCTTTGACCTGTTTTTTAACGTTATCATATTCAAAACTCAAGTCATCATTTATTAGATTTAAGATAAATTTCGCATTTTTTTTTCTTGATTATATAATTTTATTAGAATTATTCTTCTAGGGAATTCTTTATATTTATTTAAATATTAATTAGTGCTGTTTTAGTTGATCGTCGAATAGATTGTGATTTGTGAAATTTTCTTTGTATTTTGTGAAATCTTTTATTATTTTTTACTTACTTTAGCAACAAGTGATTAAATCGATTTTTTGTTTGCAAAATAATAAATGTAGATTTTTTTAACTCTTAAATTGCAGTGTTACTGTGGATTTCCTTAACAAAGTTTACTTTTATTCTTTTTTTTTGATGAGTAGGCAGGTAATTTTTCGAGTTGGCAAGCAACTTAATTACGA
>BLXL01010516.1:0-15937 GCA_023170135.1 Acarapis woodi
CAAAGGATGATGCCAAATGAAATTATGAGTACAGAAAAATATTTGCTGAATTTATATTTTCTTTGAAAAACTATTATGCTTAAAATCATGTTCGCAATGAGAGAACCCTGCACATCATATTTGAAGAAAAAAACAAAACTAATCAGAATGTTATCTTTAATATGATTTTTTAAATAGCTCTAAGATTCATAGCAGATAGATTTTATAAATAGCAACAAATTTCAAATGTTTAAAACAAAATTTATTCAGAGAATTGAAAAATAGAGAAATTTTATTACTATTAACTCCTTAAGCATAACAAAATTTTATTTGCATTAGTCAATAAAAGAATTTTAAAAATTTAAAAATTTTTCATTTCACACTAGATTTTGATAATTTTCGAATTTTATTTAAATAATTTTTTGTGTAAAATTGACAATCATTAACTGATTGGTCTGTTAACTTTAAAAAGCACCACAATTAAAGAAATTACTTACTGATTTAAAGATCATATGTAACGGCATCGAAATATTAAATGCAAGAGCATAATTACCAGTTAAGGTGACCAAAAAATATAAAATAACAAGACTAAAGTATTCTCTGAAAATTCAAATGAGAGAAAGCAATTTAATTTTAACCATTGTCAGAATTTGAGAAATGATCTTATAATAAAAACCATTAGACCATTATAACATTGATTCAAAAAACGGTTTTACTAAATTTCTATCCTTTTCAATATTCAAATATATTACCTCAGAGGAACCTTCGGTCGAAATCTTTTAAAGCTGAACGTACAAAAAGTGATGAATACAAATTGGGAAAATGTAATTAAATAATGACTGGATGAATATTCCCTGATATAATGAGAAGAATTTTGGTTAAAAAAAATGACAGCCTCATCGATTATTGAAGAGTATATTTAAAATTTCGAAATTTTTGCTCAATCTTAACACATACTTGATCATAAGCTCAAGACTAATTACATTGATACAACAAGAGATGATCACAATAATCATGAGGAGACCAATTTTAAATTGGAGAGCGTTCATTGTTTGGATGAAATGAGAAACTATTTACAAAAAAAAAACGATTTCTCAATTTTTAAATCGAGAAGATTTTTCAAAAACTTTTAAGGTGATTAATAAGAAACTATTCAGTCAGTTGCTAAATTAACCCAAATAAATCAAAACTATAATTCTTTTAGATTCAAAACTATTAAGAAAAACTATTTTTATTAAAATGACTTACTAGAAATTAATGATTACAAAAATCAGATTAACTTTAAAAAAATTGAGTGATATATTCTCAAATATAAGATATCTGATTTAATTTTGAAATTCAACATAATTTTGTTTTTCATTACAATGACTAATAAAGTAGAATAGTAAGAAAATAAACTTTTATTTTGAATTAGAATAAAATTTATTTACATATAAATATTATTCAACTGCTTTTAATTTTTTGTTTATATTGAATGTGAACATGTATTTTATTTTTCGACACAGTGAGGCGCTTTAATTTATTAAATTATTATATTTTTAATTATTTCTTTTAAATTTAAATTTTTCTTCGAAAATTTGAATTTTTCTATTCAAAGTTTTTTACATATTACTGTTTCTGGTTAGCAATACAATTTCAACATTGAATACATTTCTATGAATTTTTTCGTCTGTACGATAAAAAAACCAGATTTGTTCGGTAAAAAATCGAATTAATATTAACTATTAATTGTTTTTAGAGATTTGTTTAAATAATTTTAAAAGCTTTTTTAGTCTTTAATTCGAATTCTCTAATTCAACTGATATTTTCTACCATTGTATGTTCTAATTCAAGTTTAGATGAAATGTACAGAACTTTACTGCAAATTAATTTTTTTTTCAGAATAGGTGCTAAGTTTTATTTTGAAATACTCTTATCAAATGTATTGTTTGAAATTTGATTTCAAAATTATTTGAATTTGTTATATTAGTGAAATTTTTCATTAGATGCAAGAATATTTAACCCCCTACATACTAAAAAAGGCGGTAAATAAACAAGTTTTTTACAACTAAAAAAGTTGTCTAAAAATAAATTGCTCTAAGCGTTCTAAGTGTCTACGCTAATTTCGAGCTTATTGTTTGGTGGTTAAATTTGATAAAAGTTTTTTATTNNGCTATGAATCTTAGAGCTATTTAAAAAATCATATTAAAGATAACATTCTGATTAGTTTTGTTTTTTTCTTCAAATATGATGTGCAGGGTTCTCTCATTGCGAACATGATTTTAAGCATAATAGTTTTTCAAAGAAAATATAAATTCAGCAAATATTTTTCTGTACTCATAATTTCATTTGGCATCATCCTTTGTACGTTAGCATCATCAAAAAATATTTCAGTAAGTATAGTATTAACTGAAATAATTTCACGCTTATAAAAGTATGAACTTTCATTTGAAATTCATCGAGTAAACAAAATTTCAATTTGAAATGATTTACGACTACCTGGATAAATTTAAAATCAGAAAGAGCGACAAATTTTTCATTGATATTTTAGTAGAATTTATACTAACGTAAATTTAATTTAGTTCACTAAAGCATCAGGATTCAAAAAAACGGCTAGCGATCCATACTTTACGTGGTTAATAGGTATTGCTTTGCTTATATTTTCAGTAGTAGGTGCTGCACAGACCGGTATATATCAAGAAAAAATTTCTAAAGAGTACGGTCGTAATCCAGAGGAGATGATGTTTTATTGCGTAAGTTAAGATTATATTTTGAAATAAAATAGTCATTTTATTTGAAAAAAAAATGAAAACTTGATATTTAAAATACAGGTGAAAAATAGATAAAAAATTGACTTACAAAGTTTTATCTTTTTTTATCAGCACGCTCTTTTATTACCAAGTTTTATATTTTTGATCCCAAATATAAGTCAAACAATTATCTACTTTAGTCGATCTTCACCTATAAATTTTATTATTCTAGAAACATATCGATTATCATTACCTAAGATGTGGGCGCTTTTGTTCATTAACATGGTTTCAACATATGGATGCTCTAAATCCGTTTTTTTACTCAACGGTTTATGTACATCACTTACAATTACTCTTTTGATTACATTGAGAAAGTTTTTTTCATTGATTATTTCAATTTTTATATTCAAAAATGTATTTACACTTCAGCATTGGTTTGGCGCTATTCTTGTGTTTATCGGTACTTTAATATTTGCTGATTTCAATCCAATGAAACTTGTTAAATTTCGAAAGCAAACAAACAAAAAGCTTAAAAAATCTTAATTAATTTCTATATTTAAAATAGATATTTCAGATTTTTTTTATTTGTCGACTCAAAATTTTTTCTAAGGTCGTCAAATATATAAGAATTTAGATAAATTAGATTACAAAATAAATAAATTTTATTTTTCAAATAATTTAAGAAATTATCTAATTAAACTAAATGAGATTTACATATCTTAAGAATTATTTTTAAATTTCGTATCAATTATTTGCCAAAAATTTAATTTTTCATCTTTATTCTTTTTCGAATATTTTATTTGCAATATTCAAAAATTAGATCTTGTATAAATCGAAAAAAAAAATTATTGAATATTTTCTTATTAATTAGACTGTTGAAAATTTTTTATGAATAAATTTTGCATTTTCCCATCGCCGAACCATTGGTAAAGGTATACACAATAAGCCAGAAGTCAATATGACAATACCGGCCACGTAAAAAGACGCATTATATGATTTCGTAATGTCAAAAAACCAACCTTGATGCAGAGAAAAGATTATGATTAAAATTTTTATATGTAGGATATTCATCAATTAAAAATTTTCAAAACAATTTCAATTTAAAACATTTGATCGCATTCTCCAAAAATATCTTTATTTCATTCACCTTATAAAGAATAATGAAAAAAAAAAAAAAAGAATCAAATGAAAATACAATATCAAATCAGTCGTAACCAAATTTCAAAATATTCATCCGAACGCACCTATTTATTCCAACAAAAAATTTTGAAATAAATAATAACGAATGTTAAGAAATATAAAAATAGATTATTTTTAAATCTTCACTAAACTCTTTTTTTACTATCGTTTCTAAAAATTAAATTATTTAAGAAAAAAAATAATATTTTTAAAATATATATTCCAATATGTTTAGAAAATCATTTAGACATGAATTGTTAGATTGTACCTGCGATCGGAGCGCCGATCATTGTTGCAATACCTTGGATTAAAAGCAACAAACCGAAAGCATCTGTTAAACGATCCAGACCAAACAACTCTGTAGTAATTATAGATCGAAGAGCTGCAAAACAAGCTACCAAAAAAATTTCATAATAGAAATTAAATTTATATCTAAATTGAATGCAACAAGTTAGTATACCTATCGAAAATCCGAATACAATTGCATATATGATTAGGAGAAAATAAGTGTTGAAGTAAATAGGAAGTATAATTGTAAATATACCACCGGAAATTAGAGCAACATTATTGATACAGAAAGAACTTATTTTTGGTCTGTCGCTAAACCATCCACAAATCACTCGTCCAACAGTATTTGTGATTCCAATGACAGATAAAATCATAGCTCCTTGATCAGCTGATATATCGAGAAGAGCAGCTCTATCAACAATATACATGAAAGGTATGAAAAATCCGAATAAAGTTAAAAATCCAGCGCAACTAAACAACAAAAATGTAGGACTAGTCAATAAACTCGAATTGATCGCTTGATCTTGCTGGGTAAACACATTTTCTTCCGAATCATCATTGATTTTTTTGTTGATTATATTTAAATCTCCTTCACTTTTGATCAAACTTACTGAGGCATAATTTAAAGTAGATACAATTGACCAATTTCTCGGACGCTTTATCGAATTTTGACTCAAAACAGAATCTGTTCTAATACGATAATTTCTAGTGTTATTTGAGTCGTTATTCGCTTTGCTTTCAATAAATGATTTTCTGTAATCATAATTTTTTTCATTTTTTGATTGGTCTAATTGTTTTTGCGGATATTCAGAATTTATTTCATCATTATCGAATGAATTTTTACTTAAATCATCTTCAACTTCTACAAGCTTGAGTGGTTTGAAAAAAAATGCAAAAAAAATACTTGATAGATTGAAACCTGCCAAAAAGACCATTGTCATACGCCAACCATATTTACTAATTGATAAACGAATCACAGGTGGTAGAACAAATCCTCCGATTCCAGATCCACAAACAGCGATGCCAGTAGCAAAAGCTCGCTTCTTATCGAAATAAAAACCAACAATTACCTAATTTAATTCGAACAAGTATGAGATAATTATCATCTTTTAAAAATATTTTGAAAAGTATTCTAACTCACAATAGCTGGTAAATAAATAAAACCGTAACCTATGCCTTGAAAAAAAAAATTATGATTGTAATAATTATAAATAAAAAATAAAAATATTTCAAAAAAAGTTTTACCTCCAAGTATTCCATAAGTGAAACAAAGTACAATTATATTTTCAGCTTTATAAGACATCCCAAATGCTATTGATGAAATTATGCCACCTATAATTGTGACTGAACGACAATTATATTTGTTAGCCAAATATGACACAAATGGTCCTATAATGAATTCGAATAAAATATAAATTTTGAATTTTTTTTGTTAGAAAAATTTTATTAAATTTACACACCAACAATCAAATAGAAACCAGCTTGAAGTGAGCCAACCCAAGCAATAGCACCTTTGTTAATTTTAAGATCATTGGATATTTCTTGTAAAAATATGCCAAATGAAAATATGGTTCCATCAACAATTATATTACAAAAAAATGATGCTATCACCACAATCCATCCGTAACCTCCATCAGGTATGTTTGTTACTAATTTAGTTGTTTTCTTTAAAATTTTATCCTCAGATTCAATATTTTCATCTTTTTGTTTTGTTTTTGAAACACTTAATTCAAGATGATTTTTTTCGTTTTGCATTTTCAAATTTTCGCTACCAAATTTCAATGCAAATACTAAGATTAGATATTCATAATATAATCTTACTGAAAAATTAAACTTTATAAGAAATTTAATTATTGACTATTTTTTTTTATTATTTATTCGCTTCCGAGTTATACTGAGAAATTTTTTTATTATTTAATAATATTAGCGTAGAAGAGAAAAAAAAATATTAAAAAAAAATGTGTATTTTTTTTGATATTAAAAATCAAACACTTTTTATTACAATTAATGTCAAGTCATTAATATGAACTCAAAGTAAAGTAAATAATTTAATTTTATGTATATCTTCTATATTGAGAGAGAAGATTAGTTAATCAGATTATTAATCATTTTTTTAGAATTAAGCTAAGTGTTAGAGAGGATAAATTTTTTTTGTTCTATAAAATAAGATTTGTGAATAAATTTTAAGTTTTTGAATTTTTCGGATTCTCAAATTAGAATAATAATGTAAAAATCACTTCGTTAAAAAACTAAATTGAATAAAACAAATTCAAAATTTTTGATTTTCTGTCTGCCAGAAAGATGATAAATCATCTAAATTTTAATTTGTAAACAACTTTTGTCAATAAATAATAAAAAGAATAATTTTGCAAATTTTGTATATCATTTGAAAATATGATTATGAGTTTTGAGTAACTTTTAGTCTCAAGATGACATAAATTTTGAATAAAATTTTAAAATCATTATACTCTGAAACTCAAATTTTAGAATTAAATGAATGCTATTTTTATTTGAATGAAAAAAAAATGAAATTAATTGCATTTTAAATTTATTCAATTTTTTTTTCAAATGAATAAATATGAAACTATTCATTTCAATGACGATAATTAGATTAAAATGTGATAAATCTATTTTGCACCGATGATTTATCAATCATCAACAGTCGTTTAGCGACTAAAAATTTCGATAAATTTATTTTTTTATTCTAAGGTTAATAAATTTAAGTGAAAATAAGATCTTTGATCTATTACAAAATGGTTGCACGATTTACACTTAACTTAATTTTACCTTGATTATCAATTAAAACTTTATATTGATTTTAATTAGTTTTTTTTGCCGACAGTAAAATTACAAGTGCTTCAAATAGCAATCATTTAAGTGGTAAGAGATTTAACACGTTGTGTGTGATGTTTACGTTTGTAAATTTATCTGAATTATTCAATTTAGATTTCTTAATTTCAAAATAATACTCGGACAAACGGTAAAAGTTGATTGAAATTTTTATAGCTACGAAATCATCGAAAGAAGTGATGCTGATCATGCTCAAGATAAAGAATAAAATCTAATTGAAAAAATCACACTTATTCAAACAAATATTCAGAAAATTAGTTTAGATTAAGATATTTGAGAGATTCAGGCTTATTTTCAAACAAGATTCATAATTTTGATGATTCAACTATTAATAAATATTATGTTATTCTTGTAAAAAAATTATGTGTAATATATAATTTTAGATGAGTTCCAATTTTTTTTATTAGCTTGATTTTAGATAAATTTATTAAAAAATAAAATTCTGTAGTCAATGAAATGTTGAAATGATCAAATTTTTACAAATTTAGCCAAATAAATTTGAAATCAAATTTATTTATTGTAAAATTAGTCATTCTATCAATTCAACATAATCATGGTGAGTCAAAATTTCACTACTGCGAATAAAAATATCGGAATACATTTTAATAAATTAGTATCAATTAGTGAAAATAAATTGAAATCTATCTTTTTTTTCATCTCATTTGTTCTTAATTAATCAAATTACATGTAAAAATCTAATTAGAGGATACAAATATTTTCTAGTTTTGTTTCTTTTAAATAACTATTTCGAGTTTTCTGAAAATACAAAAAAATTTTGCAAATCATTGATATAATTTTTATTTTCTTAACAAAGTAAATGCTTCCAAAAATTTTGTAAATATTGAAAACCGAAAAATAATTTAAAAAAGTTTTTTTGAAAAAAATTAAATCAAATATGTTTATCGTTTCATGAAAAAGTAAAAAATTTGATTGAACGTGTTTTCTTGTGCATAAAAGTGAAAATTATTGGATTTTTAGATCTGATTTGCAAAAAATTAATTAGAAATAATTTTGAATAGTAAAAAATTAACATGAATTTCCGATAAAAGTTTTAAAATAATTTTATTCTGGCGCAAGAGTACGATAGCAGAGACATCTCGGGTTTAGATTTTTTTTGACAGTTTCACCAGTGCAAAAAGTGAGTCAATTAGTACACAACAATTCTTGATGTACATTAATTAAATGAGTAATTTTTAATTATCAAATAGTATATTTTAGCATTCCATTTTTTTGAAAACAAAATTAGGTTTTTAAATTTTATGATAGAAATTACATTTTAAAAAGATGTCAAATTTGTACATTCAAACAAAGATGCAATTGTAAGTATTTGAAATCGAACAATTATAAATTTTTTTTCATTTATAAAGCAATTCGACTTTTTTATCATTGAATCCATCAGACATATGACATCGGAACGAATTTTCATTATTCCGGAAAATAGCAACAAAATTTTAATAATCGATCGACTTAATGATACTCTAAATCTAATGAGTAAGTTCTTTAATTAAAATTTTAATTTTAAAATATAATAATTTTAGTGCTTCGAAACTTTAAACAGCTAATGTGGATCAATCAAATTTGCAAATTATTGAATCTAGAACAATATTTGGGATTATTGGTATTATAAATTTGATCGCTGGTCCATATCTTATTGTAATCACAAAACGAAATTATATAGGTGATATAAACGATCGATCAATTTTTCAGATTCTAGAGACAGAGATAATTTCATTCAGAAGAACAACAACTCATTTGACCGAACAACAAATCGTCTACAACAGTACATACATAAACATGATGAAATCAGTACTTAACACGCCATATTTCTACTTTTCATACACATATGATCTTAGTCATAGCCTACAACGAATCTACCACAATGGAACAAATTTTGCAAACAAATCATTATTCGAGCGAGCGGACAAAAGATTTATTTGGAATCAAGCGTTGATGTCTCGTTTTGTTGATGATCAAGAACTAATCAGTTTTTGTTTACCTATTATTCATGGGTTTATATCTCATAATACTTTATTTATCAATAATAAATTGATCAAATTGACTATTCTCTCACGCAGAAGCATATATCGAGCAGGTACACGATTATTTTGTCGTGGTTCTGATGCAGATGGTAAAGTAGCAAATTTTGTGGAAACTGAGCAAATTGTAGAATTTAAAGAAAATAAAACATCCTTTATTCAAATACGTGGATCGATACCACTTGTTTGGAATCAATATCCTACACTCAAATATAAACCGAAACCACAGCTCAGTCAATCGTATGATCAATTTAAAATCTTTAAAAAGCATATAGATGAAATTCAAGGCATTTATGGTCGCTTAACACTTGTGAACTTAATAAATCACAAAGGCCAAGAACTTTTATTAGAACAAAACTTTCGAAATGTATGCAGTATGTTAGCTAAAACAAATAATTTATTTAAATATGAATCATTTGATTTCCATCATGAATGCAAGAATAATAGATGGGATAGATTGAACATTTTAATTGATCGACTTGCTAATGATTTATTAAATATGAATTTTTTCCAGATGAAGGATAATTTGATCACTAGTCTTCAAAATGGCATAATTCGAACAAATTGTATTGACAGCTTAGATCGAACAAATGTAGTGCAAAATTTAATTGCCAAAAAAATATTCGAACAAATTCTTACTAAATATGAAATTATAAAATCAGGTGAAAAATTAGAATCTTATCCGAACATTGAATTCATTTATCGAAATGGTGATTTGTTTTTTTTCGCATAATTTATCTAAATTACAACAAAAAACTAATTTTTTTTATTTTTTCATCAGTTTGGGCTGATAATGCTGATTATTGTAGTATTCAATACGCAGGCACTGGTGCTCTGAAAACCGATTACACTCGTACTGGTAAGCGTAGTTTTATGGGTCTTGTAATGGATGGCTACAATTCATTAATAAGATACTATAAAAATAATTTTAAAGATGGTGCGAGGCAGGACAGTATTGATCTATTTTTAGGCAATTATTCACCAAAAGAGAATGAGGGTAAACTGGTCGATTGTCCTTTAAAATCAAAAAAAGACTGGAAATATTATACTCTACCTGCTTTAATCGTGTTTTCCACATCGATGTTTTTGTTAAGTTTATTTATGTCAACTGAATTTACAAGTGAAACATTTTGTTATCTATGCTTTTGGAGTGGTATGATTGCAACTACTTTCACGTTAATTATGTTCAATGGATCTGAGTTTGTTGATCATCCTAGATTAGTCAATCATTTCCTTTTATAATATGATTAAATAAATAAATAAATAATTCAAATAATTGAAATTAATTTTAAAAATACGCATCATGAAAATCAAATAGTTAGAAAATTATTAAAAAAAAGTTGAAGTTAACTATTTCAAATGTTTGAGAGCAAAATTGAAATAAAATTAATTTATTCTGGTTGATATCAGTATAATATAAAATGGACCTAATTCACATAAACACAAATATTCTTAAGAATATAAAACAAATAAATCTACTCTTCATCTTCTTCCTCTTCTTCATCATTCGAAATTTGGAAATATCTTAATTCGTACACATCTTTACCGCTTGCAATCACACGTAGCCAATCTCTAAGCTTATTCTGCTTTAAATATTTTTTTGTCAAAAATTTGAAGTAAGATTTAGCAAAATGTATTTCTGAGTTTATTATAATCTTTGACTTAACATTCTCGATTGTTACTAAGGTACCCAAATTTCCTGTTTTATTATCCACTTTAATTCTATCATTCAAGAATTTTTCCTATGTAAGTTCAAAAGATAAAAATTAATCCATTTTGTAAATATATGTTTAGACTAGATAACAAGAGGAATAAATTCCATGTAAACTGTGAAATTATTAGCCTAAAATAGACAGGTAAAAAATAGATAACTAAAAAATGAGCTTACAAAATCACTAATGTTGAAGATAGCATCTTCAACTGGTTTGCTACAGTCAATGATGAATCGTTTTTGTGATTTCTTCGATAATTTAGTAGTTTTGATTTTTTTAGGCTTGGAAAGTGGTTTCGCAACAAGTGGGCTGCTTACTTCCTAGATAAAACACAAAGACACAAGATTATTTTAAACTAAATTGATGCATAGAAACAACCAAAAACAAATCGTGATAAGATTTATAACTCTCATCGTAATCTAAATAAATAGAGAATCGCTAAAACTATACTTATTAATTATTAACTATACTTACTGTTGCCATTGTGATTAAAATTAAAAAAAACAAATTTTAATTCAAAATTAATTCAAATCCACTGATCTCGCTAAAGTTACAAAATCAAAACAAACTTTCAAATAATCCAATACACTGATATTCGAGAAACGGAAGGAAGATGTTGATGACTAAAAATTAGTTTTTACAACATACGGTAGATAACACTATTTATTCGAAATTTGGGCGCAATTTTTTCAAAAAATTACTCGTGACTATATGATTATTATATGATTATTATATGCAATCATAAATTTCAAGAAATTAAATAATATTTTTTTTATTAATTTATTATTCATAGATAGAAAATTTTTTACCTTGACTAACTTTGATTTTTATTAACTAGATGTGTTATTAATAATTTAGGATGATTAATTATTACAGGACTCGAAAGTCATTTAAAATTTTTTTTATATTTGTAAGATAATTCCAATTTATTTTCAAAATGACTTAAAAAACATTCAATTTTATTTAGGTATAAAATAAAAAAGCCAAATATTTTAGATAGATATATAATTAGTGTTTGAGTAAAACCAGCAAGTATAAATTTTACATGATTTAAATGATAAGTTCTGTCAAAATTTAATTTTCTTTTCGGATATAAGAGAACGATCATAATTAAGATGAATGTGAGAATTGTTTTGATAACATTTATATTGATTCTGAAAAATTTAAGATGGAGAAAGAAAATATTAAGACCAAATTGAAAGAATAAAATTCTTTCTTTTAGAACTATTGAAGTAATCAGACTTATTAGGGCAAGTGTTAAAACAAAATTTAAATAAAAAACTAATATTCTGATGAAAGTATTTTTGAATGATGTTATGAAGAAAGTAACTTTAAAAATTATTTTAAAAAATAGATAGATAATATGGAATATAAATTTGGTTGATTGAAAAAATAACTTGAAAAGAAAAAAGAGTATTTTTGAGAATTTGAAAAAAATTTTTTTAATATCTACCATTGTTCTAATATAGTCTCTTTCGTGATTTATTGCTTTAAAATTTTTCTCATAAAATTTATCAGAAACTTCTTCAGTCGCATTTTTCAAGGAAATTTGATTTTTTTTGTTTTCTAGGGGAAAATTTTTATAATCTTTCATTACAACAATTTGATCATTTTTGAATATTTTTTCATTATCGATTATGTATTTGTCTTGTAAGGATCTTGAATTGCTACTCATACAGGAAAAACTGACATTTTCCGATCCCTTTTGTGCCTTTTTCAATTTTTTAGTCTTCTGATTAATATCCGACCATACCAAAATATACATTATGAAAAATGAAATAAAAAATGAAATAATGTTATCCATTTCAAACCTTAAAATTTTAGTTTAATTAGCTGATTCAGAATTTTAAAAATGTCGCTAAGTTTATAAAATTGTTAATTTTTTTTATTGTTGGATAGTTTGATACAGTTTTATATATATATATATATATATATGTTTATTCATTAAATATAGTTATTTTACGATAAGAAAGGAAAGAAAAAACTAATGAATTGAATAAATTTTTTTTCTAACAAAATTAATTTAAATTTTTGTACCTTGAGTATATAATATTAAACTTTAGGTTATTTTTTTTTTGCACAAGTGAATAATTAAATACTTCATTATTTAAGATATCGCACGCACGCGCTTTACAAACTTAAAATAAGCACTGTTATTTTTTTGCCACCAATGTGAATTTTTCAAAAATTTGACATAAAATTAATTAAAAATTCGAAAGCGGCGGGAAAACGGGCCCGAAATTTCTTAATAACAAATAAATCCGATCTAACTGTAATTAAATAATGTCAATAAAACGAATTATTTGTACTCATGATGGTACATTTCATTGTGATGATGTTTTTGCATGTTGTATGGTCAAATTACTTCCATCATTCAATAAATCCCAAATTATAAGGACAAGAGATAAAAAATTGATCGATGAGGCAGATATCGTCTTAGATGTAGGTGGAGAATATAATTCAGACAAGTAAGTTTAATTTCAAATTCGATGATGAATTACATTTTTAAATTAAATTTTGTCCATAAAGATTCTGTTCGCCCTTTTTTATCACTTACCTCACCTTTGATAAATTATTGCAGATTACGCTTCGATCATCATCAACATAGTTTTAATTTGTGCTTGAAGGATTTAAATCCAAAGCTTAATCACACGATAAAATTAAGTTCAGCTGGTCTTGTATATCACCACTTTGGCCGCCAAGTAATAATAGAGGTTTTAAAAAGTTTGGGTTCAACGAATAATGAAGATGATAAATTGGATAAATTTTATGAAAAAATTTATCAAGATTTTGTCAAAGAAATCGATGGTGTAGATAATGGTATAACAGTATGTGAAAATCCAAAGTATGAAATACGTACTGGAATTTCAGCACGAATCGCTAGATTAAATCTTAATTGGAATGAGGAGCAAACTAAAGAAAAAATTTTCAACAGATTTTTAGAGGCGATAGATTATATTCGAGACGAATTTGTTTCAAAAATAAAACAACTTAACGATGTATGGTGGCCAGCTAGAAATATTGTAAAGAGTGCAATAGAAAATCGTTTTAAATTAGATGATTCAGGTCAAATAATCGAATTTCAAAACACCCAAACACCACCTTTCCTTCAACATCTATTTGATTTTGAGAAAGAGTTCAATATTGAAGGACAAATTAAATATGCGATTTTTATAGATAATGATACGTATCGAATAAGAGCGATCCCATTAAATGAAGGGTCATTTATTTCAAGAAACCCATTACTCAAAAAATGGAGAGGTTTTCGCCAGCAAGAATTGTGTGATTTAAGTGGGATAACTGACTTTATATTTGTCCATTCAACAGGTTTTATTGGTGGTACAAAAACACGTCAGTCTGCTCTTCAAATAGCGAAAATATGTTTACAAACTGAAGAAAATAATTAAATTTAAAATCTCCTTTTAAATTCTAACATAAAAAAAGAGATTTTGATTAGATAATTCAATTGCATAAACGGAGTTCATGATTTATTTTATTTGAGCGATTTATAATTTTCATGAACTGAATTTTTAAGAAAAAATTATCCTGTTTTTAATTTATAATCAAATAAAAATTTTTTTGTTGCTCTTATTTGTAAACTCACTTTTTGTATCTTCCTATTCATAAGTTGCACTTACTCCCATCATTTTGTGAATCTTATCACAGTTGGATAATTTGTCGTAGTAATTAATCTTTTTAATACACATTCAAAACCCAATTGGATAAGATGGCAAAAAGGACTGATACAATAATAAACACAAAACTTTTATTATTGAATCGATAAAAATAATAATATAAATTTTTGTATAAAATCATATAACTGAATTTATATGAATCAACAAAAAAGTTTTATGAAAAATTTCCAAAACAGGTTGTTTGTATTAATTTTAATGATAAATCAAATCATTTTAAACAAAAAAAAACTTTAAACGCTTTCCAATGGCAATATTTTTCATTTTTCTTTTCAAAAAAAAGCGCCAATCACATTACAAATTAACAGCCAACCTCTTTGCGTGAAATCAAAACAATAATCATAGTGTCCATGTGTGTCTACTAATTCGTCAAACTTTTTTTATTATTTATAAAATTTTTTTCTTACTTGAAAAGGGATCTTTTTATTTAATCTAAATTTAAGAAAAATTTGCAATCACAATTAAAATGGCTAAAAGAAGGAAATTTTCGAAAAATGGAGTGCGTTTGGGTCTACAGCAAGGAAATCATTCAATGAATCCGAATCGTCATAAAGATAAGAAAGATACAAGCAAACGTGATAGTGCAACGATAAAACGTTTATTAGTTTACAAAAATTTTAAGCCAATAAGAAATAAAGCAGGTAAAGTGATTAAGACTGCTCCGTATCAATCATATAATGCAAGCGGAACAATGGCTCGTGTACAGCCATCGAGAACATGGTTTGGTAATACCAAAACAATCACACAGTCTAGTTTGCAAACATTTCAAAGTGAGCTTTCTAAAGTGATGCAAGATCCATATCAGGTAATAATGAAGCAAACAAAGCTACCAATTTGTCTGCTAAACGAGAAAGCCAAGCATCAAAAACCACACATGCTGGACACACAAAGTTTTGAGAGTACGTTCGGCCGGAAATCGACCAGAAAGCGTCCGAATTTGAAATGTAGTGAATTGTCAGAATTGATGGCCAAGGTTGAAGAAAATAATGGGTTTTATTCAAGTGAGAACGATTCAAATTTGCTTGTCAATAAAAAAACTGAGTTGAGTGAAAAGAAAGAGCACATTTTTTCGAAAGGCACATCTAGGCGGTTATGGGGAGAATTATATAAAGTAATCGATTCGTCAGATGTAGTTGTACAAGTGCTCGATGCTCGAGATCCACTTGGGACTCGTTGTAAACAAATTGAAAAATTCCTAAAGGAAGAAAAACCACATAAGCAACTTATTTTAGTATTAAATAAATGTGATCTAGTACCTGTTTGGGTTACTCAACGATGGGTTACAATATTAAGCGAAGAAATACCAACTTTGGCCTTTCACGCATCAATCAAAAATCCATTTGGCAAAGGTATTTTATGTTAAATTCGTATAATTTTTATATGTTTACTCTCTTAATAAAAAATCTTAATTTATTATTTTTTTTATTTTATTTTTTTTAAAGGTAGTCTGATTGATTTATTAAGACAATTTT
>BLXL01010517.1:0-21405 GCA_023170135.1 Acarapis woodi
ACAGAGGAAACTAGTTTTAACAAATAAAATATATTTGAATGGTTTCTAATCAATGATTTATATGAAAAATTCAAAAAATTATAAAGATTGGTCATTTTAAATATTTATTTTGTCGAATGATTAAATGCAAAAAAAGAATTCAAGCTATTTTTTCGAACCTCAAAAATTCTTATACACTACTATACAATACTTATATACATTATTTTTTTTTTTTTTAAATTTTTAAGCTTGTTGAAAATTTCTGAATAACAATATTTCAATCAGGTGGTACTTAACATCCTTAAATTACTTATAAATCATAAAATTTTTATAGAAGATTTTACTCTTCTTTATTATTTCTTATTTGAAATTTATAAGGATTTACAGAGAAAAATTAAAATAATTCCTTTTCGGAAGATTATTTGTTGCCGTTTTATAGATTTATGAATACTTGACAATTAAAAAAATTAAAATTCGTTGATTATTGTTGAAGAAAAAATCTGATAATTTTCAACTAAAAAATTTTTTGTCTTCAAATCCATTTTCTGACATTATTTTTTGAAATTTTTTAATTATAAAATATTTTGAATTTTAGAAATTAATAAATTACATAAAAAGTGTGATCTAATCTTAGTGTATTTATTCTGGTTTTTTATGGTGCATTTAAATTAAAAATTTCAAAAATTTATTTCGTTTTTTCAAAGAAATTGAACATTCTTTATCCCCTTTTTCCCCTTGAGAACATTGACAATGAAACGTTTTCATTACAAACATTTTCTTTGTATCTAAAACTTAAAGCTCTTAAAATATAGTTGGTTTTATTGCTTGATTAGCCGAAAGCGTGGTTTGTAAAAGATAGATTTATTCACATTTTAACTCATAAATGCATTTCTTGAGCTATTTTTTGTCTTATTCAAAATACCAAAAACTACTAAGTCATCCTGTATTCATCATTTTATTGTACTACTGCTGATGAAAAGTACATTTTCATTTTGTTTCTTCACATGGCTAGCTTGTGGGTCAATTTTAGCAATCTACGTGTGTAGAAAAATAAGCATGTAAAAAGATTAAGTTGTTTTTTTTACACTATTCTAATATATGTGCGTTTTTTCTAGAATCTTGAAATCTCTATTTTCAAACTTTTTAAATACTTTGTTTCTCTTTTTTAGGTGATTTAACTAGTTATTCATAAATAAAGCGAATCAAAAATCAAAAATTAATGGACTTTTCTTCTCATTCAACAGGTAAACATGTGCTTTGTGATTGGCCATCAAGTTTGACAGCAAACGAACTTAATATAATGCACGAAGCAGCTTCATATTATCCATCTCTAATTTCAATTTATTCATTTCCACTTCGATTTTTACCTCAATTCAAGATAATGCGTAACTTAATTCAAGAACAAAACTATATTGGCGACATCACACTTATAAATGTTAATATAAATGGACGCACTCTTATTGAAATGGACGACATTGAACAAATGATTAATCAGTCGAATTGTATATATTGCAAAGAAAAAGAAGAATTTATTACCGACGAATCTTCCGAAGAGAAAAATTTATTTGAAAAACCTGATGAAAGTTTGATGGAAGATCAATTTGTGGATCCTAACAAAGTCGATTCATTGAATGTGCAGAACAAACAAAAAAATTGTAAATTGAATCAAAATTTTTTGAATCGTTCCCAAAATTTCTCTATTGATAAATGTTCTCTGGATGCAATCAAACAAAATGAACAACAAAAGCAATTCAAATCTGCTATCGATTTAATCAAGAGATTGAAAATCAGCAGTCAAAAAAATAAGAAATACAAAGATATTATGAAAGAAGGTGGAATTTTAAGTAGTCTTGGACCACATGTGATTGATATAATCAGCTATGTGACAAATTTAAAAGTAAAAAAATGTAATGGCATTCTTCGAACATTTAATAGCTCACCTTTTTTCAATGAATTTAGTTTGATAAAGCGTATAAATGTCGATGATTTTTGTACGTTTCAGCTGCAAATGGAGAAGTCGTCAATCTCATCAACATCAAATAAACCATCAAATACTAAAATAATTGATGAAAAAGTATGCAAGGATAAAAAATCAATAAATAATCAAACAAATATAAAATCAAATATAAAAGTTAAAGAACTTGCAAATAATAAACCGATTGCGATTGTAACTTTAAATGATCATTTGGAAATGTTAGATAAAAGTTATGAAATCGTGATTGCTGGTGATTTTGGTTATTTACGTTTGAAAGATGGCAATTTATTTGGTAAACAATATGAACAGAACAATAATGGCTCAGTGAATTCAAAATATTTGGATGAAGAGAAAGCGTTTTATTCTGTCAAGATAAATAATCCACAATTTAACAATTTCTGTGTCAAACATCGAGATGAAGAACTTTCTAAATTTTTTATAAATAAACGATTATTCAGACCATTTAATTCAGGTCTCGAAAATATGATCGAAAGTATGAAGAGTGCATTTGATAATGAACAGATTTCAAATGAAAAAATATTGTTTAAAAGTAGCACTAAATTCAATAACGTCATAGATAATAAAGATACTAGTTTTAAAAAAGAAATTTTAATAACGAATGGTAAGATAATAAATTATTGTTTTTAGCTTAAAATCAAAAAAATTTTTTTTTAACTATATTTGAATCTTAAATTTCATTATAGAAAATAAGAAGAACGCACAAATGAATACTGATTTCGCAATAAAACAAACAAATGAACGCAATCAACAACCATTGAAATTTATTCAAATTGATAAGCCAGTTGATAAGTTAATTGTTAACCGGAACAGTAAAGAATATATCAAGGATAATTGTCAAATCAATGGAAATCTAAATAATCAATCAAATAATAAATTAAGTAATCACTTGGAGATCAGGCTAACAAATGGACATCAGATGTATAACCAAGAAGCAGATATCGAAATTAATGGAATCAAGAATATTTCTTCATCAAACGTAAATAGAGAAACGTGTTTTCAAAAAAATGACGCATTCAATGCAAAACAATTAGGAAAAGCTGTTGAAACAAATAAAGATGCTTCAAAACTAAATGAATTTGTCAAAAATAATAAAAATGGTGTGTTAATTAATGAACGATATTGCAATAAGTTACAACGAATTAAAGAAGCAATTTGTATGGCGAGTGATTTTGAAAATGGAAAGTATGTTCAAAGTGTGATCGAAGCCATTCGCCTAAGTTCGGTTCGATGTGAATGGGTTCAACCTCAAATGTATTCTGTAAAAACGAAACAATAATCTTTTTTTTGTCATGTAATGTATAAGAATTGTGCCAATTTTTTATCAATCAGATTTGTATTTTTGACAGAAAAATTTGATATCTAAAAAAGTGTTAATTCACACTTATTTATTTAAAAAGATAAATTGGCAGTCAGAAAAACTATTTAATAAAATCATTATATTTAATAAAAAAATTTATCATGTTATTATTTTTTTACAATTTTTAAGTGACTCAAAAACCTATAAAAAATTGTTTACCTTTAGAACTTTCATAAAATCATAAATTAAAATTTTATTCAATATTCGAAAGGAATTTTCATTTATATCAATTGAAATATCAATTCAGTGTTATAATTGAATGTTAAACTGCAGAGGTCACTGGAGTAGTTAATGTTTTTGTTTATAATTTTTAACTCTTAGCTAATTTTCACTCAGATTTCATTTTTTCTTCATTAATTTTGGCCATATTTTACAACTAGTACTATGAGTATGTTAATCTAAAAATCAGTATACAGGTGTAGCCGAATTTTTTGATCTCTCTTTATTTTCATATACATGCTATCCGTAATAAACAAATATAATTAATGTTTTTTGTTTTTTTTTTTTTTGAGTGACACTTAACAATCTTATTTAGTAATTTAATGCCATAATCGCCTAATTGTTTTTTAATTCAATTCAAAAAAAATAACTATTAAAATTTTCAAGCGCACGAATCATCATTTTCTGAGATTGATCACGACAACAAAATGGCTACTCAATATATTCAAGATAAAGAAGGTAAGTTTATAAGGAATTTATTCTGTTTTTAATAGTATGATATTTAAATTAATTTACTTGTATTCTATTACCGTAAATTGAGCACACGCGTTTATCTCTTCTTTTGTCAATTAAAAAAGGTGTTTTTAAAATGCTTTTACTCTAGAATCTTCTTTTTAAATCTTGTTTCTCATTAGACATGTGTAGAGTATAATCATATAAAACAAATCTAGGTTTTTTTCTTTATATTAAATATATCTCAGTTTGCAAATTATATATATCAAATACCTTAGGAGTTTGCCACAAAAATCTAAATTCAGCCATTTATCATCAGGTACACAAATCTCGAGTCTAGATGAAAGAGAAATTTTAATTATTTGGATGTATACAATGGAGTTACTGGTTAAAAAGTAACACATTAAAATCTTTTTTTTTTTTTTTTTTTATTCAATATACATACCCAAACATACTAGTCCACGTTTCAAGTTGTGTATGTGTGAGTGTGTTCATGAAGCTTAAATAGTTGATAATCAAGTTACCTTGCTGTGATGTTGAATTGGATGCTTTTTGTGCCGAGTGTACTATTCGCTTTTTAAAATATATCGCTTTCAATCGTTTGTGCATACGTTTAAACCTGTAAGGCCTTTGTTGAAATTTTTTGTCTGTTATGTTGATACAGCGAAAAAAGATTTTTAAAAAAAATTTCACCTGTTTATTTATTTAAATACATTTCTAAAATTTTAAATTTTTTTTACTCAAAGGATCAAAATTCATACCTGCCTCACAACGACCAGATGGTAGTTGGCGCAAACCAAGACGAGTAAAAGAAGGTTTTATACCGCAAGAAGAGGTACCATTGTGAGTAATTAATATTATTTTCAAAATTTTAGTCCTTCTTATTTAGTTTAAACTGTGCATTTTATACATTCTATTTTCACTTATCACAATTGACAAAACAGATACGAATCAAAGGGTAAAAAAATCATTAAAGAAAATCAAGCTAACGCAGGTTTGCCCGCTGGATTAACTCGAGAAGCGTGGGAAAAAATGAGTAAGTATAATAAAAAAAAAAACAATAAAAAAATACTGATTTGAGTTTTTTAATTGTTTAGAAGAAGCTCAAGCTAAACTTTTAAATCCACAACAAAAAACAGCTAAAAAAAAGGGCAATAAGAAATCAAATACAAATCAACCGAATACTGATGATTTTAATGATAATGTTGATTTAAATAATGTTCCTAATGATAGACAAGTAGCTGCATCATCTACATCAAAAAAGAAAAAAAAAGGCAAACAAAATAATAAGATTGATTTTACGACTCCCAATAATTGCGTTTTGTCAACAGGTGAAATAATATCATATACTAGTGTAGCAGACGATTGGGTAACAATGGGCAAAGTTAAACCGGGTAAGAAATCGCCTACAACTGTTAGTTTAGATAAAGCAACAAGTGCCATTGAGAATTTAAGATTAGACAATAGGAAAAGTAAACAGCAGACCGTTAAGAAACGTATCGATCAATTGGCGGTTAGCAAAGGTGTTGATGAACTTGCAAATGATATGTTAATAGATGAAGATCATGAAGAAGATAATGAAGAGACTAAAATAAAAGAGAAAAATAATGAAAAACAACAATTAGTGAAAAAAATAAAAACATTGAAAAAGAAGCTTAAAGATGTTGAAACATTAAAAGAGTTAAGTAAACAAAAAAGTTTGGATAAAGAGCAGCGAGAGAAAGTTAACAAAGCAGATCAATTTGCAAAAGATCTAACTAAATTACAGGCAAAACTTGATCAAATAAATAGTGACAAGTAAATTTTGTAATGATTTTATCAACTCTCTCTTTCAACTCTTTTAATACACTCTTCTAAATCATTATCGAATTCATTACGTGCGTGTGAAAAAAAAAAAAAATCTTTACCTGTCACTCGTAGACATTTGAATAGAAATAAATAATCAATAAAAAATATTTTTTTTTTCTTTGGCCATTTTCAAAGAATTCTGTCAAATTTGTTTCAAAATAAATTATTATAAAAATGAAATAATTACCTGATTTGAAAAAAAAGAAAATTCTTACATTTAAAATTTAAAAATAAGAATAATGAAATATTTAATTTTTTCTGTGTTATATCATTTACAAATCATTTAATATTCATAATATAAATAGATGAAATAGTGAATTGTATAATAAAGATATTTTAATTTTATAAGATAATGAATAAGGATTCCTAAAATTAGTAATTGGTTATTACATAATGACTAATTACAAATATTCAACCAATAAAATTAAACACAACTAAGTGCAGCACGAGATGAGCAAATATAAACTCAGCAAACGCTTTTTCTCTATTTAGATTCGGAAATTCGGATTTATTTTGCTCATTGACTTGTATTCTTAGGGAAGTACCCAATACGAATGATGCAACAGTGGAAATGAAACCAGCAAGAAACGAATTGAATGGAAATGTGCCAACAAGCAGACAATAAACAAATTGAAATATACCGGTCAGCAGTACATAAACTAAATATGCATCGATTATTTTCAGATTATTCGGTGTGTAAACTATGTAATTACGATAGAATTTAGTGACAACATTACTTAATTTTGGCATTTTGTAGAATAATGAATGGTTGAAAACTTTATATTAAACAGAAAATCGAATTTTGTATCTAATAATACATATGAAACTAAGAAAACGTCAGCACAAGAAAGAGATAAATTAAAAATGAAAAAAATTAAACAAAAAATTAACTTCAGCACCACCACATTATTATTAAAGGCGCGCTCATATTTGAATTTTTGAAAACTGATAGCAATTTTAACCTTACAAAATAATCATGCATGATGAAAATTTTTTTTTCTTATATTCTTTTCTAAAATGATTTACTTAAAATATCAAAAAAATTAAAAATTCAATTTTACAACCATTTTCAAAATTAATTTTAGTTTATATATGTAACAAAATAAACTAATTAACACACAACACTAAATATTTTGATAAAATCACATCAAATTAAAAATATAATTAGAAAAATCATTTATTCAAATTAAAATTTGATATTTAAAAAATGATCTAGAAAAAAAATCTATTTTAAGGCCAAGATAATTTTCATAAATGAGAATGTATGATAAATAAAAGTGAATAAAATTGATAATTTAACTATTGTTAATATAATTGCTTTTTGCCAAATCGAGCAAATAATTCAACCTATCATTTAAATGTAAATTAGATAAGTAATTTGAATCTACATCAATTGGGTTTATTTTAAATTTTTTCAACATTTTTTTTAGTTGATAAGTTGAATATAATTCATATTGTGCGATGTCACCTTTCAAATTAACCTTTTCTACAAATGTGAATCTGTAACGAAGAATAATTAAATAAATAAAAATTTTAATAAAAAAAAAAACTGTTGAGTAACTTACATTTCTTGATTTTCATTTAAAGGAATTTGATCGACTTTGTCGAAAAGATTTTTGTATTCAGTCAACGGCAAGAATTCACCTTCAAACTTTTAATAAAGAAAAAAATTAACTTACAATCAAAGGCAAAAAAATTAGCTAAATTTACCTTATCGTAAATTCCGAACGAACCTTTCAAATAAAAACCATTTGATAAATAACCATTTCGTTGTATTTTATTGTTGATGTCAAAATATTTTCTTAAGATTCGCTTTTTTTTATTCAATTTACAAGCCATGATGTTTATATGATTAAATATACTTTCCAAATCTTGATATAATTTATCGTCAAATTTAGATAATTCTTTCAAATAAAATATAGTTAAGGAAAGTTTGTAGAATTCTTCATGTGTGAGCAAACTTATGTTGCGTAAATTTTGAAAGTTACCTTTACAATCGAGTCTTTTTAAAATATCTTCATTATCAATATCGTAAAGAACAAAATCGATAAGGAGTCTAATATTATGTGATCTCATTGTGGCTACTACTCTGTTTGAATCGATAGGATAAAATAAAAATTCAACAAAATTCTTCAATTCTACAAAAGGCAGTTTGATTTGAGAATAAATTTCGTAGATAGAATAAAGGTCGAGTTCATTTTTCAGTTTTTCATTCGACCAAATTTCTTCATACATTTTTTTCATAAGATTTTCATTCCAACAATTGAACTTAGAAAAGTTGTATAGTAAATTAAAGATATGAACTTTGTTAAATGATTGAAATCTAGAAATAATAAATAATGCTACGTTCTTGAGTATTCGATGATCAAAAAAATTGTGAAAAGCCGGATTTTTTTCTAAATTTTTTATAATTTTTCCATGTAATTTTTCAAGATAAAAAACAGTCTTGTTCTCTGATGGTTCTAAAGTGAAGAATTCATAAATTATCAAATTACATTTTTCTATCATTGAATTTATTTCTTTTTGTAGTGTCATATTGTTCGGAATTATATTTAGTTTTTGAAGAATAGTCATCAACCGAACGCATTGATAAAAACTGAACTGCGTCTTAATTTTCAAATTCAAAATTTTAATTAGATGAATTATAACATTATGATTTGAATGCAAGTCAAACGTCACAAAAATTTTTAAATATGCATTCATCAAGTTGATGTTGTCAGTGTCGAATTCATTTCTTGTTATTTTTAATTTGGCTACTTCGAGAAGAGCGTACCTGAATGATCTGAAAAAATTATCTAAACTGTTTGTCGATTCAGAAAAAATTGTGAAAAGACATTGACCAATTTCGTCTAAATCAAGATTATTTATCTGATGTTTGAGCATTTCAAGAGTCGCTTTAACTATTTTTGTATTTGCATCTTGATTTATGAGGCTGAAAAAAGTCAATTGTTTTACTAAGCATCGATTGTCTAGTTCTCGAATATGAAAAAGAGTTTGCTTTAAAAGTGCACAGAATTCCGGTGATTCCCTTATTGTATTTGTACATTCTAAAAAATCATTTGTTTTCGATTTATTATAAAGTGAGATCATTTTATCGTAGATACATTCCAAATGATCTGGCCGAATATTAAAAATTTGTGGTTGAATAAATTTCAGCACATCGGACAAACTAAGACATTTATTCACACCTAAAACTAATTCATCATTGTAATATTGATCCATTTTTTTGATTCTGTAATCATTACGTAAATCATCATTTAAATCATCAAAAATCATTTTTCTTTTATCAAATGCACTTTTTTTAGTTTCAAATGATTTAATCATTTCATTAGTGTCAAATTCTTTAACTAAATCAAATTTTGTATCTGGGTTTTTCGTTGGTAATTCATTATTTTTTAAATGTAATTCATTATTACGCCTCAATTGACGAACCAAAGTTACTACTATTTTATTTAAGTTTTGCTTTTTTAAAATTAAATTAAACATCTTTAATTAATTGTTATTTTGCATTTGATAAACATTTTCAAAACTCAAAAAACATGCTCGACACACGACCATGCTGCATTTGTTTTCATTGATTGCAGCTAAGCAAGCTGTTACAATTTTTTAGTTTCTTGGCGCTTGTAAAATTGATTTTGAAATTAGCCGCTACTTTCCAACAAAATTTTAAACATTTTATATGTTGAAGTATGTAAACATGCATGTTTATGTTTTTATCTATATAGAAATAAATATTTTAAGAAATTTAAAATAAATAAAAAATTCCACTAATTTAATAGATTTAATTTCTCAATTTACTACTCATTTATCGACCTATCATTTTCAAATCATCATTTTCAGATCGTCATCATTATCTTCAATTTATTATTTTAAATTTATCTCACTCAAATTATTCATTTCAAATTCATAAAAAATGGATGAATTAAAGAAATTAGAACATTTATCTCTTGTTTCAAAGGTTTGTACAGAATTAGAAAATCATTTAGATTTAAATGATAAAGATCTTGCTGAATTCATAATTGATTTGGCCGATAAGAATCCTAGCTTTGATGCATTTAAACAAAGTCTCATTGATAATGGAGCTTCAGAATTTTCAGATTCCCTGATTGCTAATTTATTTCGAGTGATCACGCACATGAAACAAACGGATGACAAAAAGACTGATAAAGAAATTGAAAATAAAGAAGATTACAAACCAATCAAAAAAAATGATTATGAGTTAAAAAAAGCTCTTTATCCATTTTTAGCGATGCCAAATAATCCTAACATTGAAAAATCTTTCCAAGAAAATAAATCAAGCACTCATGATGAAGAAGATTCTATTTTAGATGTAATGGCTCAACTCGAATCATTAGAAGATAAATCAAAAAAAATGAATTCAATTAATGATATGAAAACTCGTTGTCAATCAAGGAGTTTATCACCCGATCGCAAAAGGCACAGATCTCAAGAATTTAAGAGACGTAGATCAAGGGAACGAACGCGGTCACATTCTAGAGAAAGATATTATAAGAGAAGTAGGTCAAGAGGACGACATAGATCAGTAGAAAGGGATGGATCAACACAATTAAATAAATCAAGTGAAAGGCGAAGATCTAAGGATAGATATTATAGAAGAAGATCATCAAGAGATAGATCGTATTCAGGTGAACGAAAGCGTAGAAAGAGAAGTAGATCTAAAGAGATTCATAAAGAACCTCAAATTGGAGAAATTTACGATGGAAAAGTGGCTAATATTTGCAAAGGTTTAGGCTGCTTTGTACGTTTAATTGATTTTAAATCTAAGATTGATGGTTTGGTTCATGTATCACAATTAAGTAGACAAGGCTTTGTATCTGATGTTGAAGAAGTAGTCCGCCGTGATCAAATGGTAAAAGTAAAAGTTTTATCAATTACTAAAAATCCATTCAAAATAAGTCTTTCAATCAAAGATGTCGATCAAAAAACTGGTGAAGATCTCAATCCCAATTTCGGCCAAGCAACAGATGATACAAAAAAAGATAATATAAAAAATAATAACCATGATACGTTTCGTAATCCAGATAGACCAAATTATTTTTCTCAATTAATAAGTAAATCTGATGATGCAGACAAAGAGACTCGCAAAAGAGTTATTCAACGTATATCATCGCCTGAACGATTTGAAATTACTCAAATGCTTAAGAATGGTGTTATATCAAAAACAGAATTACCATTTTACGATGATGAAACTGGTCTACTACCAAAGCCTGAAGAAGAAGACAATGAAGATATTGAAATTGAAATAGTTGAAGATGATGCTCCTTTTCTAAAAGGTTATGGTCGTTCAAAGGCTGCCGATCTAAGTCCAGTCAGAATTATGAAAAATCCAGATGGATCACTTGCACAAGCAGCACTCATGCAAAGTGCATTATCGAAAGAACGCCGTGAACAGGCCGCCCAACAACGAGAAGCTGAAATGAGTAAATTATATAATCGTGATACTACTAGTTGGAATGACCCAATGTCTGATTTAAATTCAGAAGCAGAAAAAAATAAGCTTATTGGCCCGAGCACTCTTGATATGCCTGAGTGGAAAAAGCATATAACTGGTGGTGTGAAAGCATCATTAGGGAGAAAGACCGATTTGAGTATTATGGAACAACGACGAACTTTACCGATTTTCAGTCTTCGTGAAGAATTGATAAAAGCTGTTCGAGAAAATCAAATTCTAGTCGTAATTGGTGAAACTGGTTCGGGAAAAACGACTCAAATGACTCAATATTTAGCTGAAGAAGGTTTCACACAAAACGGCAAAATTGCTTGTACTCAACCGAGAAGAGTCGCTGCAATGTCTGTGGCTAAACGTGTTTCTGAAGAGTTTGGTTGTCGATTAGGACAAGAAGTTGGTTACACGATTCGTTTTGAAGATTGCACGAGTCCTGAAACTCAAATTAAGTATATGACAGATGGTATGTTGTTAAGAGAATGTCTTATTGATCCTGATCTAAATGGTTACTCAGTAATCATGTTAGATGAAGCACATGAACGAACAATACATACTGATGTTTTGTTCGGTTTAATGAAAAGTGCTGTTAAAAAACGCAAAGATCTCAAATTAATTGTCACATCAGCTACTTTAGATGCTGTCAAATTTTCTCAGTATTTCTATGAAGCACCTATATTCACTATTCCAGGTAAAATGTTTCCTGTTGAAATTTTGTACACTAAAGAACCAGAAAGTGATTATTTAGATGCATCTTTGATTACTGTTATGCAAATTCATCTAACTGAACCACCAGGCGATATTTTACTTTTTTTAACTGGTAAAGAAGAAATTGATACAGCATGTGAAGTGCTTTATGATCGTATGAAACGATTCGGTAAAGAAAGAGTTCCTGAACTTATTATTTTACCTGTATATTCTGCTTTGCCCAGTGAAATGCAAACACGAATTTTCGAAAGTGGTAAGTTATAAATTTTTTTTTTTTTAACAATAATCTTGCACATTTTAAATTGTTTGAAAAATTAATTTTTCGTATTTTTTCAAATTCAATTACAGCCCCTCCAGGATCACGTAAAGTTGTGATCTCAACTAATATTGCTGAAACTTCACTTACCATTGATGGAATTTACTATGTTGTTGATAGCGGTAGTTTATTTTTTCATAAATTTTTTTATTCAAACTCAATTCGCAAAATTATTTATTTATAAATTTATATTGTTGTCTAGGTTTTGTCAAGCAAAATGTTTATAATCCTAAAACTGGTATGGATCAGCTGATGGTTACACCAATATCCCAAGCTCAAGCAAAACAACGTGCTGGTCGAGCAGGTAGAACTGGGCCTGGAAAATGTTACAGATTATATACTGAACGAGCTTATCGTGATGAAATGTTAGCTACCCCAGTGCCTGAAATTCAACGTACTAATCTTGCCGCAACAGTTCTTCAACTCAAAGCGATGGGAATCAATGATTTATTGTCGTTCGATTTTATGGATGCACCTCCAACTGAAACATTGATAATGGCTTTAGAACAACTTTTTTCATTGAGTGCATTAGATGAAGAAGGCCTGTTGACACGTCTTGGTCGTAGAATGGCAGAATTTCCACTTGAACCAATGTTATCTAAAATGCTCATCATGTCAGTTCATTTGGGTTGCAGTGATGAGATACTAACAGTCGTATCAATGTTGTCTGTTCAAAATGTATTTTACAGACCTAAAGATAAACAAACAGATGCAGACACAAAAAAAGCTCAATTTAATCAAGACGAAGGTAAGTTTGACTTATTCAAATTCATATGATCTTTTACTAATGAATTATAAATAATATAATTATGATAAAATAATTTAATGATAATTCGAATTTTTAAATAAATATAGGTGATCATGTGACACTGCTATCTGTGTTTAATGCATGGAAAAATAGTAAATTTTCAAGTGAATGGTGTTTTAAAAATTTTATTCAGTATCGAACGATGAAACGAGCATTGGATGTACGCAAACAATTACTTGGTATAATGGATAGACATAAGTTAGATGTAATATCGTGTGGTAAAAATTTAGTCAAAGTTCAAAAAGCTATTTGCTCTGGTTTTTTTCGAAATGCTGCAAAAAAAGATCCTCAAGAAGGCTATCGTACAATGGTCGATGGCCAGGTAGTTTATATTCATCCGTCATCATCTTTATTTCACCGTCAACCGGAATGGGTTATTTATCATGAATTAGTATTGACGACAAAAGAGTATATGCGTGAGGTGACTACTATAGATCCAAAATGGTTAGTTGAATTTGCGAGTAGTTTCTTCCGTTTCGCTGATGCTACCAAATTGAGCAAACACAAGAAACAGTTAAGGCTACAACCTCTTTATAATAAATACGAAGATCCTAATTCATGGCGGTTGTCTAAAAATCGTCTTCGTAAAAATTAATTTCAACACATGTTCATGTTTTTTTAATTTTTCAAATTAAAAATTTTTCGGTTCATGATTTTTTTGATTTGAATGTGGACAGATATAAAATAATTTATTTAGAAATTATTCGATAATTTCTTTTTGATCAATATGTTTGAATTGATTCTTCAAAAAAATTTAGACTATGATTCGTTCAAAGATTGAAACTATTGTGTAAATATTGGAGTGCGGATGTGAGTCTATGGGCGTTGCGCTTATAAAATTAAATGGATTACCATTGCTTATATTGTTTTTGTTATCCAGACATAGATAAACCCAAAATTTCATTAGTTCTTCTTCTGCTTTAGTAGAAATGATAACTATTTTGCTTACATTCGCATTGTCTCTTAATTCATTTAACATTTGATAAGTAAGATCTTCTTGTTTTATAATCACATTTATCTCCATCGTGTTAGAGTCCAAAATTCTAAATAAATTTTTGGTCATATTACCTGATCTAATATGAATTTTCTCTGTGAATTTTTTTTTGAAATGTTCAAAACTTTTCTTAGTGTCTTGCGCTTGTTGTTCAGTTTTATGAAGCACAAAAAGTTTATTTACCGATTGAGAAAGTTCAACTAGTCCAAGACCACTATACGGATTCACATAAATCACATTTTGTTTACTAGTCAAGTCTAAATTTTCAATTACAAAATCAATCATCTTGTTATATGCTTGAACATTAAGAGGAAACATTGATTTAATTGAAATATAGTATGTATTGTTTCTAAATTCTATAGGTATGTGTGGATTCCCGAACAAATGTTCAATACTTATTTGATTTGATTCTTTTTCTCCATTAATATGATTTCTATTGATTTTTAATATTTCAAGGCTAAGTGATTTAATCTTTATTTCTTTTACAATAGATTGAAAATAATCAATCAGCAATTTGCGTTCTTCATTGAGTTCTTTTTCAGATAGTTTCTGACTGTTTAATTTAATGAGACATTGATGTTCTCCATTTTGATTGCTCCGTACAAAAAAAGAAATCCAATTTCCATATTTTGATTTATAATCTAAACAAACTGTCAATTGACTTTTCTCTTTAATATAGTATTCAAATTTTTTTGCCAATAATCTGTGTGATTCCTTGCAAACAATAAATTTATCAGGTGGAATACAAATTAAATTACCATTTTTAAAGCTACCAAACATGGATCCGACTGTGATGCTTTTTTTAACATTGAGACCGATTTGAAATTCATCTTGTGATCTATATTCGTCTAAAAGATCTGATCTTATTAAATCGTAAATTACACAAGGATGATTTTTTGAATCTAAAATGATGGTTGACGAATAATCTTTAATTAGGTTTACAAAACGCTTAATGTAAAGTTCTAAACGTCTCATTTTTATTTTTACCTGTGTTTCATAGTCGATTAAATGAAGTGGAATAAGTTCCCTGTTTCTAATCTCGTATTGATTATCTTCTGTGAAATTATATTGATTTTTCGTTTCATTTATATCTGTCTTTTTTTTTTCCTCACATTCATTTTCACGCTTAATTTCATCAACTTTATTGCTCATCCATTCTCTTTTTTGAATTCTTAATCGAGTAGATGAATTGAATTTTTTTTGTGTACTTTTTTTGATGTTAGATTTATTAGTGTTACCAAGGTATTCTTTATAAGTGCTGAATGATTTTTTTTTAGTTAGAAATTCTCTGAACATAATCATTGAAGAGAAAGTTTTTTCGTAATTGAAAATATATCTTTGGACTATTTTTGTATTTGATGGATGTCCAAAAAAGTTGCAAGGATAAATTATGCTAATTCTTCTGTAAAGATTAATTTTTATTAAAATTAACGGGTAATTTATTTCATAAAAACTTACTTTAAGTTATTCATTATTTGAATTGAACCCAAAAATTACAGAAAAATTGCCAAAAATCGCGTTTTAAAAAAAAAGAAAGCAGAAACACGTGAAAAATGTAAACAGATTTTTTTTACAAAAATATATAAAAATCGCGCATGACAAGATTTTGGCTTATATTCAAGTGTAAAAAAAATATTATTTTGGTAATTTTTTTAATAACTTTTGATATTCGAAGTTTAGGAATTAAGTCTATTTTATAATAGTCTTATTATTAGTTTAACCTGCATTGTGAGACGTGGCATCTAATGATTTATTTAGATTTTAAATAAAAAAAAGGAAATTATATTTGAATTTACTCATGGAATTTATAGCATAAAATTTCGTCTTATTTCAGATTGATCTAAGTTTAATCTTATGAAAAAGAAAAGAATGAATACTGTTTCCATCCGTTGATAAAAGGTTCATTGCAATCCATTTTGTTTATTGCTTATCTTAATATTTTACCATTCTTTATAGCTAGATTGAAACGACATTTATTAAATCTTTAATAGCGAAAAACATTTTTTGTCTTGTTATAGGTATTAAAAATAAAATTACCGATTGATTTACCAGACATTTTTTTTTATCTTGGCGGATTTCAGTTAGCTAATTTTTTCTTCCAATGCTTACATGTTATGTAACTTTTGATAAATACTGTAACTAACCCTGATTATTATATTATTTTATTTTATTTTATTTTATTTTATTTTATTTTATTTTATTTTATTTTATTTTATTTTATTTTATTTTATTTTATTTTATTTTATTTTATTTTATTTTATTTTATTTTATTTTATTTTTCATTAAATTCAAAAATTATCTTATTTTCAATATTATATTATTTAATCTTGAAAACTTTCTTTAAAAAGTATGAAAAACTAATTATGAGGATGAATTTATTGCTGTTTACAATCTGTAGGAATGAGAGCAAAAAATGTGATACAAAAAATTTTTAATTGTTCGGAGACCTTCATTGAGTATTTTTATTATGATTTGTTTCGATTTCTAATATATTTTAGTGTGGTTAGAAAACCTCTCAAAATATTCTAATATACACATCGCAAATCAAGTAAAAACACAGATGTAGTGGCCATTTGGTGTAGCAATAAGACATCAGTCAAATGAATATTTTCTAATTTGTGAACGTAATTATGATAAGAAATGATAATGAGATACTCTCACAATATGTGTGGAGGTGGGAATAATGTATATTATAAAAATCACTTTCCAATAAACATCTTTGATCTCATAAATAGATCTTAAATGAAGATTCTCTTAGATAGAGACTTCTGTTCGAAAAAGGAGTGCACCTTTAAAATTAATATTAATCGACAAATACTTTGTTGCTATGAGAGAAAGTGTCAAGAAAGTAAAGTTAATTCATAATACAGATAGAGATGAGCGAATTTTCGATTTCTGTTTTTGGAATTTATAATACATTTTTTATTCAAAAACAATCTAATGAGGGAATAATAGGAAAAAGAGAGGAATTAATATACATAAAACACTTTATTATCTGCGACTGTTTCATTTTTATTTCTTATTTAGGTCCATTACTTCTTTTTTTGTCTCAATTAAGCTACTTGAAAAATGCTGACTCTGAGTCAGTGAATTTGCTTGGTTTTGAGTGACGAAATTGCTTGCTTGTTTGTCGAGAAATTTTATGGATTCATTAAGAAAATTTTGCATGGATGTCAAGGCTGCAATAATTGCGGGTGAACCAAATCCATGCGAAATCAATGAAAAGTGAGTTAAATTACGTTGAATATTTGGTTCAAGTACATTTTGTGGCCGTGAATTACACAATGGTGATCGATCCTGACCAAGTAAGTCAACAAATTCTTTAACAATTTGCCTTTAAAAAAAAATTGATCATTAGAAATTTTACAAGTGTTTGGCAATATGTAATAATAGTTGATATATATAATATATAATAGATTTAATAATTAAAAAAGCATCTAATTTCAAAATATTGATTAGAAGACATAATCTGGAAATTGAAGCAGATGCTAAAAATTTATTCGTATAAAATTTACCAAAATTCAAAAAATAAAGTAATCTTATTCGAATCAACAAATCAAATCATCTAATTGATACATAAAATTTGGGCATTTTCCGAATAAATATTCTTGAATAAAGAAATATCAATTAAGAAATGTCCCTATAATTTATTAGCTAAAAACCAGATATTTATTACAGTTCATTTCTTAATTGTTTAAAAAAAAACTAAACTAAACTACGATTCTATTTAACTTACTTTGTAGCAATCACAAGCTCTTTTCTTCGGTAGTAATCTGTTGGATCAGCATAGTTTCGATTTAAATATTCAGCCACTTGTTTAGCCGGAAATTCTGTCTCACATACATAACCGAAATCCCTCGCTAAATGTATAGCTTCACCTATTTTGTGAGTTAAAAAATTTAAAAAAATTAGCAAAAAAATATTTCGAAATTTGAATTACGATCCCAATAATTAATGCAATTTTTTCATATAAATATTTTCTGTAAAAAAAAATTGAAATTTTATTAAGTCAGAATATTTAATAAAAGGTTTTTTTCCTTTCAAATTTTTTTAATTAAAAAACTCTAATCAAATTCATTGTAGAACCCCAATTTTTTTTTCGCCATGGATGATTGTTTTCTATATTTTATCTGTATTAAATAATAATTCTAATAAATTTTTTTTAGAATATTAAGATTTGATTACATAAATTTGCTGAAACGAAAAAAAAAATGGAAATGCAACTTTTATTCCAACAACTCAAAAACATTTTACATAAGTTTCGATTTTATTGTCCTTATCAATTTTTTAAAGCGATCCTTCTCACATATTTTCGAAGATTGATATATTAACTCTCATTGAAAATGTGATCAACCGATTTTCAGTCATGAAAATTTAAATGTAATTTATAAAAATTTTCTAAAATATTTGTTGTTTTACTAAGCACATAATTATAATTGAATCTTTAACGATTCAGAATACAAACTTATAGTTATGTATAATGTGTTTTTTTTTTTTTTGTGGAATGTGATCTAATGAATTGTAGAAATCTAAGTGATAATAACAATGAAATATTTCTATCTATCTCTTTGCGTCTACTGCATGAAAAGATATATCATCATTTTACAAACTACAACAGTAATTGTTTTTAATTGAAATAATTTCACTCAAATTTTTTAATGCTTTTTTGCTGCCAATAATTAAATTAATTTTTTTTTTTTTTGTTTTTTCTTTAAGCAGCTGACATGGACTGATTTTACATTGCTCTAATTGCCTGGGCCAAAAATTTTTTTCTTTTTAAGAATCTTTTCAGTTTTTTTATTCATTTATTTCTATTTTTTTGTATAATCTACCAATCTATTTAAAATCCATCTTTATACATAGAACTTATAGTTTTGAAATTAACGTTTTTGCAGACAATCTTTATTGGACTTAAGTTTTTGAATTACAGGAAAAAAAATCTTATAGAAATAAAAAAAATTACCAAAATCTATGATACTACCTGGACTGTCTTTTTTATTTATAGGTGAAAAAGTAATTAAAAATTGTCTTTTAAAACGCTCACAGGTAAAAATAAAATAAAATTTAAAATATATAATCTTATGATAATTACTGTCGAAATGAATAGTTTTTTATTTACAAAAATTTCTTATTATGAAAATTGTGAAACTAAAAATTAAAAAAACACTCAAAAACAAAATTACTCGCATTAATTTTAAATTACTTTGAATTCATTTCAATTAAATCAGAGTTCATAAATAATAAATTTTTTTCTTTTAAAAACACTAAAGCACGGTAGTTTTGTTGAATTTAGAAAAAATTAAATTAAATTTTTTAGATCAAATATTTTTCATTAATTTATTTTCGTCTCGTTTGAATACTAAAATTCGAAACAGTTTTAATTAGCAATTTTTATTTAGATTCCTAATTTCTATTTTTTATCGAAAAAAAATTTTATTACTAAGGTTCGACTATATAAAAATTCAGAAAAAAGAGATGAGGTACAAATAAATTTACGGTCACACAATTAAAAAAAAATAAGTTAAAAAAATCTGATTTTTTCACCAAAGATTTAAAATAACGATTCCTTAATTAATAAAAAATTTAATTTTATAAAGAGAAATCATTCTTATTGTATAATTGATATGCCCAAAAAATAATTCAACTAATCTGCAATCCATAAAAAAACTAAGTAATTGGGTTGCTCAAACCCTTTATCATTTAAAATTTTTAAGTTTTCGAAAAAAAAAAAAAAAAATATCATAGCCAATATCACAATCATATTAATAATAAAAGTATATTACTCAAAAAAATAACTTACCTTCAACAAGTGATGTTAATAAAGTCACATTAGCTGCTTTCCTTCGACCGGCAGGTAGATTTAAACCAATTTTTTCAAGTTTTTCTCGTAAAGATCTCCCTCCATTTTTCGATTTCGCCCTGATTAGTAAAAATCATTTAATTAAAATTAATTAATAATGAAATGAGATGAATTGAATAATTTGATTAAACTTTGTTAATAAGTAAAATCAAATAAGAATATAATTCTAATTTAATTTTTGATAAATTTTGATTAAAATATTTGATTAATCAATTAAAAACATTTTTCAGATTTTTTTGCCTATTCTAGGCTAATGATTATAGCTCGATTGATTCGTGTGCATGTAAACATTAAATATTTTTGAAAATATTATATATATTCAATTAAAAATTAATATTTTTAAAGCTTTTTAAAATCCGAAAAAAAATCATGTTCACACATGTAGATCCTTAAATTTTTCAACAGATCTTATATTCAAATTCAATTCAATATTTTTTAAGACAAATCTTTGAAAAAATTATGAGGATTCGTAACTAAACAGAATATTTTAAAAAGATATTAAATAATATTGAAAATAAAAATTAAGACTAATGATCATGCACAGTAGGAATTAGAGTTTTTAAATGAATTCGAACTTAGCTACTAATTAATTCGATTGAAAATTCAGAAACTCAACATAAAGAAAGCAAGTATACTTTATACGAAAATACGGAACAAAAGATAGAAATTTTTTCTTTTATTTTCAGGGGAAGATATTTCATTTTAATTTAACAAAAGATTGAGTTTTCGCTAAAAAAGTGTAGTCGAAATTTTATCTATTCGAAAAAATATTTTAGATAATCTTATATTTTTTTTAGTTATAAGAATTCAAAAATTTGATTTATATTATATAAATATAATTAATTACTTCATTATATGAAATTGAGACCATTTGAAGGGAATCAGTTTTGAAAAAAAATTCAACTTTAAATTCTAAAATAAATATTTAAATTTTATCATTCGGAACTCTTTAATATCAGGCATATGATCATTCAATTGAAATATTCAAACATTCACTATTAAGTGCTTAGATCACTTTTTTTTTAAATTTACAAAGTTTTTTTGACTTGAGCATGCGATAAAAGTTTTTACTAGTAACTATAAATATTTAATTATCAAATTGAAATACATAAAATTTCTTTAAAATTTATCTTGGGCTCACAACCAGATTATTTGTAATAATTTATCATTTCGGCTAAAATCTAATAAAAATAATTAATTATGTATTTTTTTGTGTAGTACACAAAATTTTAGTTATTTTAAAACTTAAATAACAAATCGCCTATAATTTATTGACTATAATCATTTGTTTATTTAAGTCAATTAAAACAATTAAAATAATTATGAATAAAACCTATATATGAAGTAATAATAACTAAAAAATGAAAAAAAAACTATACTATTGAACGATTAGCAAGTTAATG
>BLXL01010518.1:0-14475 GCA_023170135.1 Acarapis woodi
AAACAAAAAGAAAAAAACTCAAAAATGATTCGAATTTTATCGAAAAAAGATCAAAATCTGCAATCATTCTTGAAAAAAATTAAACATAGTGGCAAATATTTTTTTTTCATTCCTTAAATTAATTTACACATTTCTTGATCTGACAGTAAGTTTTTTTTTACATTTTTATTTGACTATTAATTATTTTTTGGTTAACTTAATAAAAAACATATTTCTTTCTTTTTGTTTTAAAATCTTTCTATTTCTTATTTTTTTTAAATTATATGTGTGTATACAGTTTGTTAGATCATAAAACTATTTTAATATCTACGGTTTGATATATTTTTTTTTATAAGTGGCATTTGATCTGAAAAATCAAAGCTGTTTTAAATATTGAAAATGTCATTTTGATCCAGAGTGACATTATTAGAATAAAAAGACATTTTTGGGGTAACTAATTGTTAAAAAGTCATTCTTTCATGATTCTTGATTGCTAATTTAACTATAAAATATCTTTTAAAAGTGCACTCAATAAATTAACCATTTATTAGTTCGTATAAACAGTTTGAGTAAATATTAAATGATTTGGCCGTTTTTGCAACACAGTATTTATGCTCATGTGTGTTTGACTAAGTATAAAAGTTTCACATATATTTTTTTTTGATAAAAAATCTAAATTATTAAGTGAAATGCGAGTATTAGTTTCAATAAATTTAATTTTATAAAAAAAATTTTAAAATCAATCAATGCTATCAAGGCTCGACAAAAATAAATATCATTCACAAATTAATTATTCCATTGAAATTTGGACATTTCAAAAAAGTTTCATCGTCCATACAACCGATTTTCTCTCAAATTTTGAAATCTATCTTTTATTTTTTTTCACATTTTTTGCCCTTTTTCGAAATCAAGACTAAAAATTGTCAAATGTTTCATGGCATTAGTAATTAAATTAAAAAAAAATAAATACTGTTAAACAAATTTTTTTTCATCATTGATTATCTTTTGCCAAATTGACCCAAAAGATAAATGTAATCGATGATTTCAATCATCAAGCTTGATAAATAGTTCAAGTTTAAATGAATAGTGTATTTTATTTAACCATGTAAAAAAAAAACTTGATTCATTTGCAATATCGATTCAAAAAGAACTACGAAATTTTTAAATTTTTTTTGCTCACTAAAAAGAAGAAAGAATTTTCAAAACTGATTTTTTCGAAAAAATTCGTAAAATTAAGAGTAAGCAAATTAATTAATTTAACTATTGTAAACATATTAGGTGAAAAAAATTTTCTGAATACAAAAAAAATTTGATGCTTTTAAGAACAAAATTTTTTAAAATGATTCTTTTTATTTAAAACTTTTAATTTAATCAAATCAGACAAACTCGGAAATTTCTTAATATAAAAAATATTCAAAAAAATTTTAATCTCGATTTGAAATATAACAGTAAAAAATTTTTTAATTTTGAAGTTTGATATTGTATATTAATATGATCTGCAAATTCACAGAATTTATAATAAATTAGTGAATGAATTTTCAGTTGTGCTAATGATTATATGAAATTCAAAAATTCAAAAACTTCAGTTATCAAATGAAAAGAATCATGAGTCGAATTTTTAGAAACACCCCCCTATAAAATATGTCTTAAGACCGAATCTGTTTTAAATAAAATGAAATTTATTAATAAAACCAAGGATTTTATAACATTTCTATTATTAAAAATTATCAAATTTTAATGTAAAAATTTATTGTCAATGAAACTTGAAAAATAATAAATAAATCAAAAAGCCATAAAATTTGTCTCAATAAGAATGATGAATGATAATTAAAAAATGACATTAAAGCACTGAAATTCATCTTATTCACATATCATTGTTTGATGGATATGCAATAGGTATCCATGATATTTTTTATTTAAAAGCATAATTTTTGTATTCTTCAAGTCAACTAATAAATAGTCTACTTTTATTAATAGTAGCAGTAATTTTACAGAACCATATTTTGAAGTAATACAATTTGTTAGTATTCTGTACTTACCTATCTACAATGCTTTGTATGTAAATAAATCGAGTGAATTAAAGTGAAAAAGCAATGAAAGCAATTCAAAGAATGCATGTTTAGTCTACAAATTTTATTAATGAGAAAAAGGGAACGGCCATCTAAAATGTGATAAATATAATTGAAATTTATAATATAGAGACTAAATTACGAATCGCCAATGATATTGTTGATGAAATATAGTTAATATATAAGCAATATTAAATTTAATTAATTATTGTAGATTATCTGATGATCACTTAAAATAGATAAAAGAGATAATCATAATAAGTAGATAAAGAAAATTTTAAAAGTATAGCTGAATTGTAAAAAATAATAGAAACGACAGTGAAGTAAAACTTTAGGAATAATTTTAGCTATTTAAGTTGATTTATATTGTGAGAGAAGACAAAAAAAGTAAAAAGAAGCTTTTAAATTTTGAGTCTAAAATTATATTCAATCAAGAAGATTTGGATTGAAAATAAAAATTCGTAGTATCATTTAATTACTCTTCTAATAATAATTCAATAATGTTAAATCAACATAAATTTAAGAAGTTAAAATTATATTTTCTTAATTGCTTTAAATCTATTCACTTGGTATTCTGCCTTTACTTTAAAAGCATGCTATGATTTTCTTTTAGCTTAGAATGAAATATATTTACACCTTTACCTTTTTCATAACAAAAATGAAAAACAAATAACAATTATTTTATATAAAAAAATTTCTGAACAGGTCTTATAATGCTTGTCGAACAACATTTGAACAATGTTCTATAAAATAAATTCAATTGATCTTAAGGATAAATACTATTTACACTTCTTCAATCGTAAGCAACATGTGATGCGTCTTGAATATAGCTCAAGTGATGTAATGTACCTTAGTGTCACAATTTTAAGCAGCATAAATGTTCTGTTAAAAATCTATGCATTTTATTATACCTTTCACTCTATATTGTGTCAATCATTCAAAAAAATTTAGAATTGACTCAATTTTTTAAAAAGATAAAATTAATTAAAGCATCTAATAAACTTTATATAATTTATAAAATGAGATGGAAAGGATGAAAGTGTTATTAATGCTTGACTTAATGTTTTCATTTTCAATCGAGGATGCCTCGGTAAAAGTCACATTTAAGAATCTAATAAGATTTTCATAACGTTGAAAATAAAACTTGATATGAGTTTTTTTGCTTTTAATGTCATAATGGTTGATTTTAAATACAAAAAAGTCAGCGTTCAAATAAGTTTAAATACTTTAAAAATTAGAACAATTTAATTTAGAAAATCAGGTGAAAATTTAATTGAAAAATATTTTATGATGAAAGGTTGTTGTGCAATATTTTAATAATTCAGTAAAAACATTTGAAACAATGTGACTTTTTTAGACTATTTAAGACGGAAAAATGGAAATAAAACTTATTGATATGTTTAGTAAAAAATTTCGCGAAGGCGAATTAGAGCTTGAAATAATTTCAAGAAAGAAAGATTATATATTTAATGGACATAAAATATAATATAAAAGTGAACACATTTATTATTAAAAGTATTTACACACAAAAAATATTAAACTTCACTAGATACATAATTTCTTTGCAAATCACTACTCGATTTTCCAGCCTGCTTGGGCATTTTCTTTTTTGATTCATTTGCTAGTTCTTCAAAATCTTTTCCTTTGAAAAAATGAGGTGCCAATTCCATTAGCCAATCTGGATCTATTTCAATTACATTACGCATATATTCTTTTGATGTGAAGACTAATTCATGATATAAAATCCAACGAGGTGGTGGTTCTTTTTCTTTAAGCGATGAAGTTGGATGAATTACAACTGTATGCTTATTTTTTATCGTTCTATATTGACCGGCTACTCGACCAAATGTGGCCACATGGTAAAAGTAACCAGCAGTAAAAGATTTACGGATACCAATACTATTTGCAGGATCTGAGGAGAGTTCAATTTCAACACGATCTAATAATGATTCTAATTGTTCTCTTACATCTCGAGCTCGAACCATTGATCTGTATTGAATAAAATTTTCTAAACACCATTGACTTGAATAACCAGATAACATCCATTGATTATAAACATTAAGTAACATCATATGGTCACCACCAGGTAAATAAAAACCTTTTTTCGCTGTATCGGCTTGATAAGCCTTATCTTTAGGTTTATAAAAAACAGATGAATTGCAACTTAACATTGCACAAATCGTAATCACTTCTTCACTGCACTTGTATTTTTCAGAGGCTAAAATTGCTTTGCTCATCATGGGATCTACAGGAAATTCAGCCATACGTCTGCCCATTCTAGTTAGTTCACCATGATGATTCAATGCACCTAACACGTAAAGTTGTTCTAAAGCTAGTTTGATTGCTTCAATAGGCGGTTTATCAATATAATCAAAATTTAAGATATCGTTTATGCCTAAACTTTTTAACATTAATACCACGTTGCCTAAATTAACTCTCAAAATTTCAGGTACATTTGACTCTTCCATTTCATTTTGAAACGCCCAACTTGTAAATAGTCGAAAACACTTACCCGCTGATATTCTTCCGGCTCTTCCTACACGAAATAAAAACAAAAAATTAACATTATATTTCTATAATACAATTAACGAAATAGCAAAATAACCTGCTCTTTGATTCGAAGATGCTCTACTTGTTGCTATCACAACCAATGATTCCATTCCGGTTTTTGGATTAAAACTATTTTGCTTACAAAAACCCTAAATTTGTAAAATGGAGTTATGAAAATATGTTTATCAAACAGATAAAAAATATGAATTAAAGATATTCACACAATCAATCACATAAACGATACCATCAATGGTCAGAGATGTTTCAGCAATGTTGGTAGCCACAACAACTTTTCGAGCACCTTGTGGCGTTGGCTTGAACACTTCTGCTTGCATATCAGTTGGTAAATTGGCATAAATTGGTGTGATAACTAATTCTTTTAATTTGGAACCTAATTTACGTTGTTTTTCTTTTAATTGTTCAACACAATATTCTATTTCTTCTTGACCGGGTAAAAAAACTAATATGTCTCCATCATCTTGTGTGACATGTATTTGCAGTGTAGTAATTACACATGCTTGAATATAATCAGCTTCAGGTTTGCTCGTATAATAAATATCTACTGGAAATCGTCTACCCGGAATACGAAATACCGGTGCATCATCAAAAAAAGTACTAAATTTTTCCGCATCTAATGTGGCACTTGATATTAATACTTTAAGATCAGTTCGAAATCTAGCAAGATCTTTAACTAAACCGAAAAGAATATCCGTATGAAGTGTGCGTTCATGGGCTTCGTCGATTATAAGTACACTGTATGAACTGAGATCAGGTTCATTGAGAAATTCTCTTAATAACATACCATCGGTCATATATTTAAGAACCGTTCGTTCACTTGTACAATCTTCAAATCGAATGCTATAGCCTACTTCATAACCTAATTTCACATTCATTTCATCGGCAACTCGAGCAGCTACGCTCATAGCAGCGACACGTCTATAAAATTTAAATAATTAACTTTTAATTAACAGTCAAATTTTGAGAAAAAAATTACCTTGGTTGAGTACATCCAATTTTTTTGTTATTTTTCGTGTAGCCTGATTCAAAAAGATACTGTGGAATTTGAGTTGTTTTACCTGATCCTGTTGAAAACATAAAAATAAGAAATGTAATTTATAATTTGATAAATAATCTGTAACTTGATTTAAACTACCTGTCTCTCCTTCTACTATAAGTACATTATGTTCTTTAATTGCTTCAATTAAATCATCCCTGAACGCGTATACAGGTAATGATTTCTTACACTCTTCAATTGATTTTCTTTTCAATGCATACAAATCAACTTTGGGTCGTTCTAATTGCTCTTCATCCACAAGTGTAAGTGCTTTTATAAAATCAATTTCTTCATCAACTAGTAAATTGTAGTCTTTTTGAGTCTTGTGTTTGTCTTTGGAACCAAACGATAATTTGGCTAAATTTAATCGTTCTTCTTCCCACTAATAATAATTTTAAAGAAAAAAATTTTAGGTGTCATCAAAAAAAAAAAAAAAAAAATTTTTTGAATCGATCGTCCATGCTTTATGAACTTACTTTTCTTTGTTCTGAATTAAATTGTTGTTCTCGATCATCTACCTCAATGTAATCATTACCAGGTTTAGAATCTTCACTAGGAATATAATATTTGCGTTTCTTTTCAATTTCACTAGCTTCTTCATGTTCTTTAGCTAATCTGAGCAAATTTTGTTTATATTCATAGTCTTTTTTTTCTTTTTCAGTAAGTTCAACATCTTTAAACAATCGCTGTTCATCTTTAAGCTCACCTTCAAGCAAAATTAACTGATCTTCTTTACGTTTTTCAAGATATTTTCTCCTTGATTCTATACGCAATCTATTCACTACATCATCACGGTTAGTTGCCGATTCTAATTTTAATCGTTTAGTAGCCTCTTCAATACTTTTTTTATCACTTTTCGAAACTATGTTTCTCGTTTTGCTTTTTTCTTTTTCTTTTAATCGTTGAACAAAATCATCTCGATCTCGTCGATCTTTTGACAATTCATCCTCATCTTCATCTTCTGATGAATTATAATCACGTTTTCTGTGCCTAGTAAGTGACATTTTATTTTCATAGGATAAAGTAGTAAGTTTCAGTGATTGTTGAATAAAATTAAATATTATTTATCTAATACACATGCATGAGGAGTTTATAGATAACAAAAGTTTCTTGATATATTTTTTGTTTACATTGAAAGTAGCGCTACAAACGGCACTTACACGAAATCCAAATTTCAACTGACAAAAATTCAAATTTTTTAAAACTGAATTTCTGTTTACAAGTTCTATTTTTTTCTATTCTTTTTGTATTCCTTGCTGATTAATTCCCTCTCTTTTTTCTTTATTTGGTTTGTTCAGATAAAATTTGTTTTTTAGAGCTTGATCTTACCTATCTATAATTAATTTTCTCTTTTTTGAATCTTTAGAAAATTCACTAATTCCTGTGAAAACTCATCAATATTTTGACTATTAATTAAACATTTTTCTTTCTTTTTCATATTAAGGTTTCTTAACGACGCAATCTTCAAATTGACCCAACATTTCATTTGATCAAGAACACAGTTTTTTATGTCTATGCAATTAAAGAAAATTGCCTATCTCTTCTTTTGACAACTTATTTTATTATTTACTGGAAAAAATGAAAATCAAAAATTAGATCGTCGAGTTTTTAGAATCGAATCTCTGAAAATCATTTATTATACTTTCATCATATGATCTTGATAAATAACCGATTTATTTAATCTCTAGATAAAAATCATTTTTTCTGCTTTATTCAAAAATTATCATATATTCTCGGTTTGTAAAAAATGATAGATCTCTTTTTTAATTTGATTTTCAGAACTATTTAATTGGGACGACTCAATAAATTATCTATTAGAAAATTTTCATTGAAATTAGATGCTCGCTTAAAATTTACTCATAAGTTTATTAGTAAGTCTACCGTCTCGAACGTGGTCGAATCAATGAAATTTATTTTTAATAGAATTCATGGTTCAAGTGCTAAATAGTGAAATCTACCAGTGTTCATTGAAGATTTTTGATCAAAATGAACACTAAAGGGAATAAGAATTTGATCAAACGTATTCCAGGTATTATTAAAGTACATGAAATAACAAAAGGTAAGTTACAATTTAGTTTAGTTGTGATGCGAATGTTTATCATTAAAATTTTCTTGGAAGAATAATTAATCCCATGATTTAATAAATTATTTATCTATTTGAATTCTCATAATTATTGTATCAATTATAAAATGCTAAACCTAAAAAATTTTTTTGCCGTTTCCGTCTAGATAAATTTTATTTTGCAATCACTTCAGAAACTGGCTTGGAGACATGTTTGAACATGAAAAACGATGAAATCATTTTTTATTGTGCTCACAATAACTTACATTACCAACCATTGATTTTCGACTTCGGACCGTATTGTATGTCAGATATTTGGAAGTATTGTATGTACATTAAAAAATACCTTAAGGTGAGTTTCTATTTAAAAATTTGGACAAAAATTAATTCTCTTTTTCTTTATTCAATCTCTAGTTAGCCAAAGCTCAGAATAAGGTTTTAGTACACATAACAAGTCTTGATAAAGAAAAATTAGTAAACAGTGCATTTGTATGTGGATGTTACTCAATTCTTTGTTTAAATTATGAGCCTGAACAAATTTACAATATTTTATCGGATAACAATAAGACTAAATTCATCGGTTTTCGTGATGCAAGCGTTGAACCTAGTCACTATTCACTTTATTTAATAGGCAAGTAATACTTTTGGCCATTTTTGAGAATTTTGGTTTTAGGTTTGTACAAAAATTATGATAATCTTTTTTCATACTATCAGATTGTTTTCGAGCCATTAAAAAAGCGAACAAATTAAAATTTTTTGATTTGGACACGTTTGACGTGCAAGAATACGTTTATTATGAAAAAGTAAAAAATGGTGATTTAAACTGGATTATTCCAAATAAAATCCTTGCATTCAGTGGTCCTCATGATAAAACTGAATATGTAAACGATTATCCAAGATTTGCACCTGATTTTTATTTTGATTTTTTTCGAAAACAAAATGTGACAACAATTATTCGATTAAATGAGAAACGGTATGATGAAAAAAAATTCACTGATAATGGTTTTGAACACAAAGATCTTATATTTCGAGATGGAACATCACCTAATCTAGAAATTTTAAAAGAATTTCTCAAGACATGTGAAAATGCTAGAGGTGAGTTTTTTTTGTATATTCATTTTTTATAATACTTTATTTAACCAACTAATTATTAAAATTATTTTGAGTTTTCTCTTCTAAATAATTAGGTGCTGTTGCAGTGCATTGTAAAGCTGGATTAGGTAGGACAGGAACATTAATTGCCTGTTATTTAATAAAGCATTACCGATTCACTGCACACGAGGCTATAGCATGGACAAGGTAAAATCATACAATTAATAAAGTCATCTGATTAAAATTTTTATTTTTTAGAATTTGTCGTCCTGGATCCGTAATTGCAAATCAACAAACATTCTTAATTAAAAACGAACCTTATTTATTGTTCAAAGGAGTAATGCATGATTTAGAGCATAAAAATGATAATTCAGGCTTAACTAATTTGGATCAAATTTTAGAATGTGAATTGCAAGATTCAAAGTCAAATGATAAGTTGAATAAAATTTGTAAGCGATTGGCTTGCAAATTGAAGAAAGTCAATTTAAAAATTGGCGAAGAGCACGACGATTCAGTTGAGAACAAAAAAGACACTCAAGGTGATATACTAAACAAATTGAAATGGACTAGATCAAAATCTAAATTAATTCAAGATTTAAGCCAAGATAATAAACTGACTCAACAATCTGAACCTACATTAATGACAAACTACGAAAATTTCGATCTGGTCAGTTATGATGTACAAAAAAATGACTTATTTAGGTGAGTTTTTTTTTGAAATTTAAATTTTATGTATATTGTATAAATAAATTTTTTTTTTATTGACTTTCAAATAATATTAGACCGAACGACAATAATCCAATTGGTTTATCGATAAAAAAATTAATCAAACACTATAATTCTAAATGTGACGATGAACAGGATAATTTACAGAAAAAAAAAATTGGTACCCAGTGCACAAAATCAAGTGCACATTATCGAACTCGATCTTTCACTTCTTCTATTCTTAATAGATCAAAAGTACACGGATCTAATTCAATTGCAAAGCATAGTCTTATGCACAACACTACCTCAATGAATGATAAACTGACCAAAGCAACCGCACCTAATTTTAAAATTAAGTATGTTTTATTTTCTTTCATTTACTTTTTTAGTAAAAAAGACAGTACAATTAATTTAATTTTCTTTGTTTTCATAAATAATAATAATAACAATAAATTTATCGACAACTAATATATTCTTCGATTTTGAAGTAATAAAATCAACATTATGCAAGGTGTTAAGGTTAAAAAATCGTCGAGAAGACTATCAAAAATAATGGTTCAAAAAGAATAACAATTAAAGCCTAAACAAACCAAATCACTAACACAATGTTTTCGCAATAATCGATTGGCACCTTATAATCTGAGATCTAAATTGAGAATCATGATGCAGAGTATTTAAAATTTTTTTTAAATTTTTTGATTTAATTAATGTTTTTTCTCATTATTTTTGTCTATAAATTTCTAATTTTAGATTCAAATATTTAGTTCAAATCTGAAATGTTCTGATTTGAATTCAAAAAAATATTTAACTTTCTTGAAAGATAAATTAATAGACAATTGGTTGGTTTAGGCTTTTAATTTTATTGCTATCATTTAAATTTTTTTTTTTAAGAATTTTGCTCAAACACAAATTTTTTACTGATCATCGTTGATTATACCTAATTGTTTTCAAATAATTTAGATATAATAGATAAATTATTTTTATAAAAATTAATAGCTAATATAATATTATAAAAAAATCTAAACGTTTGTAAAAAAATTTTCATAAGAAAAGGCTTAATTTTGATTATTTTTTAATAAAATCACAGACAATCGAATTTTTTTTATATAGATTTTCTCTTTGTAACTAAACATTTTATATAAATCGATAAATTTATTTTTATTATTTTGTATCTTACTAATTTCTGTAATTTAATGAATTACTGAAACCTAATTGGAAAATTTTTATGTACTTTGTAAAAATATTTTCCAAATATATTTGAAATCACATGTAAAAATAAAAAATTATGATGAAGAAAAGTTAAATCTTCTGCGTGCAGTCATTTTTGAATTTTCTTGCTATTCAGGCTAATTAATTCTCATCATAAATTGAAATTGAAATTTTTAATTCGAATAATTTATTTGTTGAATATTCAAGTCTCAACAATCTCAATTTACCTTCAATAATTTTAATTAAGTAAATCAAATTAATTTTAAAAATTGAAGTTTAGCTGTTTTTTGTTGTTTAGAGTTACAAAAAATTTTCACATGTTCTTTTTATTGAGAATACAAAAATTATATTTTTTTGAATTATACTTTACAAACTTTTAATCTTTTTTAGATTTTTTTATGAAAATTTTTACTTAGAATTGTTTTGGCTTACTAATTGAGAAAATTTTTTGAGTCCTTATTTTAAAAAAGAAAATGCAAATCTCTAGAAAATTATTTACTCAGGTAATCTTGTGTAAAAAAGCTCATTTGTAAACTAATTAAAAAAAAGAAAAATCAGATCACGTAAATTTTTAGAAAATCTTTTTTAAGTATTTCGATTGTTTTGAATTCTTAAAAAATTAAAGTTAGATTATTAATTTTTATCCAGCATATAAAAATCATAGAAATTAATTAATTATATATATTTCATAAAAATAAAACGCTCTTATTTAGGTTTTAATGATATTTGATTTTTATTTATTCATCGTTACAAATTTGAATATATTTATTTAAATACATTCATGTTCAAGATAAATATGAATCAACTAATAAAGTATTACTCTCCATTAGTACATAAATATAATATTATTTAAATGACGCTATAATTCTTTCAAATAAATTTTTTTTTCTTTTACGCTTTTTTTTTTCAAATAAAAACATTTTTTTTTTCAAAAAATATAAATATTTGTTCATGTTTTCGACAACTGAAATTCTCAAAAAAAAAACAAATCATTTTTCTCTTATTTTCAAAATTTTCGATTCAAGTTGAAAAATTACCATATTTTGACCAACAGTCACTTATTCTGACCTTTTAACTATAAAAAATGTACATAAATTTCCTTGACAAGTGTTTGTTTATTTTTCAGCTTTTTTTCATAGAATTCAAATTCTGATTAATTTGAAAAAGAAATTTTTTTTTTCGTTTTGCGATGTTCAAGACCATTAGTGATTTCGGCATGAAATCGAATTAGTTGACTTCTTGTGTGCTGTTCGTAATTAGATTAGCAAAAAAGATAATAATTTAGTTTGGAGAAAAAATTATATGAATCGTATTGATCTAAAATCGTTTGCAGTAATTTTAATAATTAAGATCATAAATTAAACAAAATTCTGGTATATTTCTCCAAATAATTCGTGACCCTAAAGGCTAGATCAATTTTTTGGCATTTTCAAAGGTGACATTTTCGATTAATTTTCAAAAAAAAATTTAATCCAATTAAATCTATTTCGGGAACATTTTGATGATGTGAAAAAAATTTATAAATAAATTTAAATTTTCTTGAAATTTAAGATTTTCGTGAGTTTAAGAAGTAAAAAAATCTTTGCCATTTGATTTAAGAAGGCGATCAATTTGGAAAGGAAGTAGTTAATTCTTGTTTTTCGCAAAAAGCTTAATCTGACACTTAAAAAATATTTTTAGACTTTGTTAAAAGGCCTTTGTATATTTGGTAATTATATTTTCTCCCAAACATGTTGCATTTACTTCTTATATCACAAAGAAAATGTTTTTGTAATACAAATTCAAATCTAATACAAAAGAGCAAAGATTTAAACACACCGAACTACTTTTCACTTCTGGGTCACACAGGCCATCGGCCTTATAATTATTAGCACTATTACTATTTATACCATCTTTTAAAGTGTTTAAGTTTTTAATTAGAATAGTTTCACATTATGTGTCTTTTCTGAAAAATTCTAGATGTTTTTTTCCAGCTAATATGTGTTGAAAAAAAGAAACGCACAGCTGATTTCATTCGTCAATATCATCGATATTTTTGTTTTCATGTAATTAAGTAAATGACTTTTAATTCAACTAAAGACAATCTAATCGTCTTCTTTCTGCAAAAACCATTGCATTTAAAGTGCTTCAAAAGACGTTTAAAATAGAAATTTATGTTTATTTCAATGATTAATTATTGTCGATCAAATAAATCTTATATGTTGATTATATTTTCTACTTATTTCAGCAGCTTACCATCGACGAAAATTTTTCTTGTTCATTCCAAAGTAATGGTCTGGATTTTTTATTTAGAACTTTTTAATAGTTTAAAATTTTGAAAAGCGGAACAGATGAGAAAAAGGCAAATATGACTCAACAAACAAAAAAATTTTATGTTCTAAGAGAAAAAGGATCAATTTTTTGAGAAATGATTAAATTGAGGTTTTTATTGTTGATATCGTAGAATAAAGGTAATCTTTAATAAAATAATAATGGATACTCGTATTATCACCACATGACTTTGTGAATCATTAAATTGATTTGATAGAATAATTTAAAAACAAATAAATAAGATTTTAGAATATAATCAATGTTGAAATTGATGAATAATCATCTAAATACGTAATCATTTTGATGGGGATGAATTCACGAAGATGAAGCGCAGGAGATGACTCTTCAAAATAATAATACATATATACAATAATAATATACATATATTATAGAAATATTAATAGATGAATTTTCAATGAAATATTTATAAGATAAGAATGAGTTCAAAGTTGGATTAAATCTAACGTAATATATATTTTGGTGGATTATTTGCTTGTTCAGTAAGCTGTTCAGTGACCCAATGAAATGTTGGCTTCCCAATCAAACTACCTGGATCAAACTCGTTTTTTCTCGATATTAGAATACGTATATCTCGATGTAAATAGATTTTTCCGGATTTTGTACTTATAAATCTTAAATGAATCAAATATCTTAGCCAACATGTTTTGAAATCATGTCGACTTGAATCAAATTCACATAGTTTTCTATCTGATGAGTAGGATGTTGTCAGATTATTAGGCAAATCGGATGTCAGATCGGCTGTTGATAGGCTAAGATTTGTTCCAATATTTAACGATTGATTTTTACTTGAACTAGATGCATTATGGGAAAATTGCTGGCTCGGTTCACTATCACAATTACTTTTGCTGCACGATGCTCTCGAATCTGTTGATTTTGGTGAGTAAGGCATATAATACGTTTTTTGACGCACAAAACTCTGACTGTTCGATGGCATTTCACTTAAATCATATTGAACAACGAACATCTTAACAATATTATCTTCTGGATTGAAAAGAGTCTGAAAGATTAAGAGAAAATAGATTTTTTTGAGATATAATCAGAAAAATTTACTGGTTTTTAAACATAATTATAAATGAAATATTATAAATGAAAGTAATAATTTATATACAAGTTCCACTTTACACTTTAAATTATAGCGATTAATATAAAGAAAGAAATATTTAGCAATACGAATTTTATTGGTGTTCTGGTTCTAAGAGAAAAGTTAAAATAATTTTGATAATGTTTTCAAAAAGACATAAAAAATTCTCCTTCAAATAATTTTCGAATTTCGAGAAACGTTTCGTAAATTTTTAGCTAAGAAATCCGTGAAATGAATCAAAATGGAATTTTATTTATTAAAAATATTATTGAGGAAAAAATTAAATGAAATTTTTTAATTTTTTTCGATAATAATTCACAAATATTTTTATTTGAAATAATTA
>BLXL01010519.1:0-16678 GCA_023170135.1 Acarapis woodi
TTTTAAATCGAAATGAAGCTTAGAGGCTAAAAACTAATTTTCATTTGAAAATAATTTCTGATAAAAATTTCGAATAAATCGATTGCGGAAACAAAAAGCGAATGACTTCCCATTAAGCGACAAAAACTTTTTTTAACAACATCGATAAAAGCGAATCGGTATATCTTCAAATCTAATTATTTTTGGATGCAGTTTGCTAGAAAAGCGAGATTAGCTTTTGATTTAAAATCACAGGTAATACAACTTTGGTTATATATTATTTTAATTAGAAAATTTTATCAGTAGAAGTACAAATAATAGTGGCACAGAATGATTAAGTTGATGCGTCACCTGAATAAAATATGAGAAAAAAAAATCATTCTGAATAAAATCATTAATTTTTAGTTGATGCGATTGCTTAACTCTTTAAGTAGATTCACTAAAGCTTTATGTTCTAGCCTAAAAAGAATCGAATAGATTCATTGGCCAGTCATCAATGAACATAAAATTAAAGCCATTTTCTAAAAATAATTTCAAAAATTTTTGCTGTTATTAGATAATGATGGGCTGAAAATTATTTGAAATCATTCTTCAATTATTTGAGGTTACTTTTAATTCAATAATAAAAATAATTTGTTTTTTGAATTTAAGTTCAATGATTGAAATAAGAACGGTGATATAATTTAATAATTTTATCTATTTCGATAAAGAAATATATTATATTACAAATGCTTTAATTCTATCAATATCGACTAATGATACCTGTTTATAGTTATAAAAATATATGATTTATATTTATCTTTTTCTTCAAATTATAAAATATTTGTATTTTTATGAAATCATTGCTTTTCATGTCAACTCAATACGGTAAAAATTTTGTAGGATTATATGAAAATTGATCAAAATATTATTTTTTGAAAATTTTACCGTGAAAAATGAAATCTCAACTGATTTCATTATTTGATTCATTTGACGAACATCATTCAAATAGGTTTGAAATCAAATTATTATCAGTCTAAAAATAAAATATAACATATTTTTACTCATTTCGAAAATCATATAATGAATTTAAAAATTAATTTACCAAAAATTCTATCAATGAAACAAAAACGATTTTAATAAAAGTATATTATCATTAAATTAAAGAGCCAAAGCTTTTGAGATTTTCATTTAAAAGCTTCTAATATTCACGATATTCAAGTTTTAAAAATATAATTTATTTGTTTAATTTTTCGCCATGTAAAATATATTAAACATAATTCGAAATTTATCATCCATATTCAGACAAATTAAATTTACCGAAAATGACTAGTTTAATTAGTCAGAAAAAGCGCACTAATTTTAATCTTTTAAATTTCACCGCGATGGATCATTAAACTTATTCTAACATAAATTCATTAGATATGCAAAAATTGTATATAATCAATACACAGCTAGTGCCCTCAAAAATATTTGTAAGATCTTTTCAAAAATACAAAATCATTGACGTACACCTATAAGTATTTCGATAGCATAAATTTCGATGATGAATGTAAGATTATAAATATTACTATTACCACACTATTAAGAACTGAACTCGATTTTTAAATTGTTTACTAAAAACGTCAAAACCATCTTTTACCCAAATTCCCTTTAAGAAAACGACCTCACCTTTTTTTTCGAAAACTTTTCTACAATTTGAAAAAAAAATTCAAGATAATCATATTTTAATTTTCAAGTTTGAATGAATACTTGATAAATTTTTATCTAAAAAATAATGAAATATTTAAAAATAATAGAATTTAAATTTAAGGAGATAAATTATAATTATTAAAATAAATAAAAAATTATTTAATAAGTTGGAAAAAATTGAAGTCTTTTCTCGCAGATTATATATTTGAAATACTAGTTTTTAAATTTTTTTTTCTTATCGCATAATAGATACCATTTATATCTTATCGACTTAGAATCATTTTATTTCAAAGTACTAATTGAGCAATATATGTTGGTAAAACGATTAATATTTCTCTGTATTTTTCTTATTTTTTAAACGCATCTATTTAAAAATTTTTTTTTAAATTATATGACATTTAATTTTTAAAATAATTATTTTATTGATTAAAATTATTTTACTAAGAAAAGTTTATTAAAGAGGCATCAACAGCCCTTTATAAAATGTGTTTGATGTTAAACAAAACATTGATTTAAAGCTTTTTTCGAATTTTTTTTTTGAATTTATAAATGTGAATAAAATTTTTCAATATTTTAATCAAGAAAATTTTTACCTTGATTATAGTTTGGTAAAGAAACAGTCAATCATATTTATACCAAGCGCACGATTTTCATTGATTATGAATAAATTCTATTATTCAGTCATTTTATTTTGCTTTTGTACATTAGTCTGGTTAATTGTATCTGCCGCTAGTCTGCAACATCAAAGTGCAAATTTATTGTTTGAATTATACTTAGATTTTCCAATTTTCTCCGATCACTTAAACATATATGATAGTTGACTCTAATTTTAATAAGAAAAAATTTTTAGCTTCAAATAAAAAAAATGGATTGGACTTCAAAGAATTTACTTATTTTTTAAATATACTCTTGTAGTCCTTAATTTAATTTATCAGATTTAAAGGTTATCAAAAATTTTTATTAATAAAAAATCCGTTAATTTTTAAAATTTTCAATTGCCTGGTTGATTTTTAACTGAAATTTGTTAGTAAATATCCTTTTTTTTCAATTTTATGCATCTCATCATAATGATTTTAAAATTTATACATCTAATAAAATTTTTTCTAGAAATCTTGAATTTTTAGCTTTTACTGCCGAAAAAAAATTCACACCTGTTTCCGAACATTTCGATATTTTAAAATGCCAATCCATAATGATTCTCCTGACTAAAAATAAATTCACAACGTAATTTTTTTTTTGCATTTTAATTAAAAAAATAATTTATAAAATAATTGATAGAAATGAATTTTAATCCCCCAATTTTTATTCTCAAACTCAAATCAATTATCAATTGGGCATTTTAAGACGATAAATTATCCATTGTTAACATTGATTTCAATTATTTTTGACGTTAAATTATTTGGGTGTCAATAGAAGAGAGACTATTTTATGATTATTTCAACTGATTCTATTCTTTCTAAACCTTCAATTCTAAGGACTTTAGTTAGAATCTAGAAAATTTAAGATCAAATCTTATTTTGACATTCAATGAAAAAACCTAATATTTTTTAGTCAAAATTAGTTTTGTGTAACAATATTTTTAATATGACAATATTTCAATCACATCCAATTCAAAATATTGAATGTATGTCTTCAACTTCAAAGAAATAATTATTTTTTTTTTAGGATTAAATAATTTTAATGTACAAATTTTTCTTATGATTTCAAAATATATATGTGTAAGTGTAAATAATATAGAATAATTTAGAATTTATTACTAAGTGAAATAATATATATCAATAAATTGAATTAAAATTTTTTTAGGCTAAATAAAATTGGATAAATGAATTTTTTCTAGAAAAAAAACTATTTCGTAATTATTAATCTTAGAAAATATCCTAATAGGTTCAAATTTTATTAAAATCGAACTTTTGATTTCTTCTCTAATTTAACATTAAATATTTAGATTAAACTAGTTACGTAAGCAGATAGTTTAGATTCTGATGTAATTATTTTTTTTTGATATCAATTTTTGATTTCCAGTTTGATTCTCAGTTTTAAAAATAATACAATATAGACTAATAAAAGTAATTATTGCAAAATTTTTATGACTGATTTCAAGCTAGATTTTTCGACAAATAACTCAATAGAATTCTTCAAATTCTGCTGAATGGTTTATCTTAATTGGCAGTATGTTCTGTGAAATCAGGTCATGTTTGAAATGTAGAAATCTAAGAGCTACCTGTATATTAAATAATTTAGATCAATTAAATGTAAATCGAATCTATAAGGCTTTTTTTTAGAAAATCTAAATATTTAAATTTTGAAAATTGAAAAGGTGCGTCTTTTTAAAACAAATTTCATTCTCGACAATGTCAAGTTTTTTCAAGTATTCCAATTTTCCAACTAAAAAAATTTCGTTAATTACTTCTTTTCCTCAAATTTTATCATCTTTTTTCTAAAAACTAATATTTTACTGCACTGTGAACTTTTTTTTAAGTGGAAATCAGAATTATTTTGAATTCGTAAAATCATCGATTTTCCATTCTCATCATTTAATTAATGATTAAACTAATTTATTTTTATTTTTTCAGTTTTAAATAATATTCCATCGCCTCAAATTTGATAATTTTTGAATTTGGTCACAAAAAATACAGTTTAATAGCATCGAGATTAATTTTGATTTCTATTTTTTTCACTAATTTTTCAGTTTATTTACGAGCTTATTTGGGTAAATTGTCGAAAAATTTTTTCAGTTTGAGTCTATTTTGCTTTTTAGTCTTAAAAAATTTTTTATTCTTTCTTATACTTTAAATTGTTAACCTTAATCAATATTAGTAATATTTAATGAATAAAAAAAGTAAATGAAAATTCACCTTTTCTCTAGAATAGATTAAATAATTATTCGCTTAGCAGAATTTAATATTACCTTTCACACAAAAAAAATCACTTGATTTATTTTCAATCAAAGATTTGAATACTGATTTGCAGTAATTTTAAGTTATAAAAAAATCAAATATAACCAAGATTAGTTGTACTTAACATATTAGTTGAATTCTATTTTTCTTTAAATTTAATATCTTTTGATATCATTTCTATAGGCCATACATCTCACGAACAATAATTTAAGATAATTTCAAAAGTAAAAAGTGATGAAAAATCATCTGTGATTTGTTGCATAAAATGAAACACATTGTGGTCTTGCAATTATTAAAACGTTTTCAAAGCTATCTTCGTTAATATTCTTAATGCGGCTATTAGATTTTAGCGAATGATTTTTTCTTTTCATTAGGATTTATAAAATGATATTCAAATGTAATATTTAATACAGGTGTTCAAAAATTTAATAATTAAATAAAACTTTTTTTTTGAACTTGTTTGATCCTTGTTTCTTTACAAAAATTTTTCATTTGTTCTCTTTTTTTTATAAGAAATTTTCATAAATAGTTTTTACTTTTTAATTTTTGTGATATATAGAAAAAATAAAAATAAAATGAATGTATAAATTGCAAATTCACCGAAAATTCCTTTACGATATATTCTTATCAACTATAAAGAACTTTATTTTATGTTTTAGTATCTAATATTTAAATATTTTCTTTATATTAATACATTTAAACTAAACAAACGACTAAAATAATGATTTTACGAATTGTTTTTAGTTTTAAACATCTAATTCTTCTTAAAATTAGCAATATAGTTTCAAAGTTCATTAAGATACAGTTCAAGATAGGTTTCTATTTTATTACTTTAAATAGATTTAATATTTACTTTTTATTTATAGAAAAAATTTAATGCACTTAGTACAATGCAATCGAATAATATATAAGAATTGTTATTCAAAAATTTTGAATGCGACGATATATTTCAATTAAAAAATAACTTACCGTTTTATCATATTTAATCTTTTGGTCTTTCAAAAATCATATACTTATCCTTAACGACATAAATTTCAAGAGTTCTTAATTTTCAAAAAAAAATGATATGACAACCGTAGAATCTAACTATTAATTTAATCGTAGACATTCGATTCTGAATTTCATTTGATTTTGCTTTTATTTATATTCCTTGAGACTCATTATTTTTTTGAAACTTTAATCTGGATCTCATACATTTTTTTACATGCGAAAAAGCCCGGAAATTTCAATAAAGGTAGATTAAATTTTCAGTATGAATTAAATAAATTTTTGGTGCCTAAAAAGACCGTTTCAATAATATTTTTTAGGAAACCATTTTCCACTTAATCCCTTTGCCTACCGAAAAGTGATCAGTATATCATCTTTTAATCCTGTTTATGTAATTTTACCGTAAATTTTCAATCCAAGATTAAAATACTTTTGGTGAAATCTATCTCTTGAATACTTGCTGTCCTCAAATATTTTTTTTTTTTCATTTGATTATTCATCTACTTTTTAATCAGTACAATATGAAATGCAACTAAATTATCAGAATCAATTTCATTCGAATAAATGGTCAGACTAATATCTAAATATATGAATAAAAAAAATTTGAATTTGTTGATGTTTAATATAGAGAAAAATTTAAATTGTCTATAAATAAATATTACTATAAAAAAAAATGTCGACGATTCATAAAAATTTTTTGAGCAGTTAATTAATTAAATTTTTCAATCTTTATCTTAATTCAAAATTTCTTTTCCTCATTTTTGATTTTTCCACAAATATATTTGGCGTATAGATAAAACTGATTTGAAATTTTTAATTATCCTATTCGAGATTTATTTCCTTTTAAATTTTGAATTTTAACATCAAATTAAAACAATATTAGAATAAATTTAAATTGATTCTTTATAAAAATTAACTTTATGAGCAAATTAAAATTCATTATATATATATACAAATGAATAATAATAATATATAAATATATAAATATTTTTATCTGAAATATAATTTGAGGCAAGAATGTTTTTTCAAAGCATAATATAATGAAAGTGAAAGTGATAATATATTTTTCTTGAAATCATGCTACCATTCTTAAATAATTTATAAATTAAAATTTAGAATACATTTGTTTTGATGTAGAAGTGAGAAAAAATTAGGTTAAATGCCAGCATGAATAATAATTAATAGTAAAATAATATTTTTTAACTTGATTATTCTTTTTATTACTTCTCTATAAAATTTTTCTGCCATTTTATTGCTTAAGGTCAATTTATTAGATATAAATTTAGCTCGCATGAAATTTTACAAACAGTATTTTTAGATGTTTAGACGTATTTCAGTGCAAATGAATTGACGATTTCATCCATAATTTTAATTTCTAGTAGTTTTCAACACTTAATTTAGAATAAGATCTAGAAAAAAAACATTAAAAACGATTATATTTTCACTGAATTGTAAGCGAAAAAATCATTGAAAATCACAAAGAAAATTTCTGTATGAGTTGTAATCAGAAACCGTCATTACACTTTTATCGTAAATTAAAAATAAAACTTTAAGTTAGTAAAAACAATGACTCTAAGAAATTCGATTCTATATATAGAATAAAAAAATTGTAATCATTACAAAAGTTTTCTGTTAAATATTTTCAACTTAATAATAGAAAATTTAAGGCTATGTGTAATTAAAATCATGCAAAACAAGTCACTACCTAGCCGAAATATTAGATGTTGTTTGAAATCGACTTGTTTTCGAGCTATAAAAATTATTCAACAGTTTTTTTTTCTGTTAAAAATGATAAAATATTCAATTACATAATACTATCGATCAGAAAAAAATTTGATGAAAAAATGTTTAGTCCGATAATACTTACAGATCGTAATTTGAAAATGAAAAATTTTCGTAAATTTTTGTTGATGAATTCGCAAGTTAAATTTGAATAATTTTTAGATTTAGTCGGAGAAGAAATAAATGAAAGGTTAATAATAAGGCAAGCAATTCATTTTTTTTTAAATAAATGAAAAATGTAATTTAGGTTATTAATCGAGCGAATTAATTAGTTTATCGTTGCAAAAATCAAGCCTTTAGGTTCAAAATCTCATTATATTTGATTTATATATACCACTTAAATTATCAATAGTGTTCTGTAATTTTTTACTTCAGAATAGAGATCCTACCGATGAAGAAGCGATCTACAATAAATTTACAGATTAAAAATTTGGTGCTCTGAGACAAATTACAGCATATTACCTTAAATCTGATTTATTGCCTGACAGAAGAAATAAATTTCAGTAAAGAAATTTATTAAATTTAAAAATAAAAATAAAAATAAAAATAAAAATAAAAACTTGAAACTATTATTTCTTATTAATTATTTGAATCTTTAGAATAGGAAATCGTTTTCAATATTGTTAGAGTTGCTAAATTGGATTTAAATTTATGGCTTTCTTGCCAGACTAAATAAAATTGTGAATCTTGTCCTCATTTCGAGATCAAACTAAAAATTATTAGTTTTATATATATTCATAGAAATTCGCCTATAATTTACGATAAGTTCTAATATTTAAATATAATCTAAAAAATATTCTGAAATTTTAATGTCCTCAAAAATTGTTATGATGAAATGTCTCACTCGGACCTTTAGTATTAAAAAATTTAATCCTTGAACTAGATCTTTTGTTGAAAATATCCCATGATAGCTTATGTCATCTATTATCGATATGATTTTTAATTAAATGATCATTATTTTTTGTTGTTCATATTTAGATTCGCGACTGATTGTGATTAATATAAATCATTACAAATCATATGTTTGAATTTTTTTATTTCACAAAAACACTAATATTACAAATCATTCCAGATTTGTCTATCAACAAATATGATATATAACTTGCAAGAACTTCTGGATTATACACTATATTTCTCAATATATATTCAAAACCATTTTCTGTTCTGGACTTATATTCACCTACTTTGTTACATCTTGTTATATGTCCATCCCAACCTTTCATCACTATATTTTCGTCCTTCAGTTCAACACAACCCGTTAAATTATTCGTCACATGTCTCGCTACTCAAGTATCAAGATACATTTTTTCTTATTATGAATGCTCTTGCTCTGAATCTTAGACAATTGATGATATTTATTCTCAGACTCCAATCCTTGATTGTATTTATTTTCTTTATTTCGTCAGTTGGTTAGATCTTTCCATTCTTTATATCTCGAATATATTTGGAACACTTTCTATACAAATGTCAAGGCTTATCACAATATTTGCAAATAACTTTCGCATCACTGTTCCTCTGTAGTATGGTGGTTAGTATATTCGCCTGTCACACGAGAAACCTGAGTTCGATTTTTCTCAGATAAAGCGTGCAGGGCTTATAACCTGTCGAAATTATTTTATTTCACAAAAACACTAATATTACAAAGATAATGATTTACAATAATACGGATATTCACTTCATTAGAAGTAAGAAAAACAACTACGCATAAGACATTTATTTGTCTCCTATTTATATTCGACTCATTACAACTCATTCTTCATTAAGATTTATGTCAACGGAATAAATCAATATGTACACACAAATGGTTAATCATTAATCTATTGTTCAACGGTTAATAAAATCTGGAGTCATTCAATTCACTCTACCAACACTCCTCCTATTCCCTTACATAAATACTTTAAAATTATTGATATAAAATTGGATGCATATTTACTGCTTCAAACAAAATTTTAAAATTTGAAACATATTTTGTCAAAGCATCCGCTGGCATTAATTTTGATTCACGATACTCTAATTTTATTAATTTCTTCTTTTCTGCTCTTCTTATTCGATTAATTCCATTTCTATAATGTCTATTCTTATCAAATTTTTCTCCTATCCTTATAGTCTCAATTGACCCCTTGTTGTCATTTAAAATTAGCAAGGGTAACTTGGAAGGAGTCATTCAATTCACTACTCCAACATCACATATCAGCCATTTAAGCAATTTTTTGGATTGTAAAACACTATTTATAATTCACACGTCGCTAATGCAATACACATTACTGCTTCCGCTATAATTTATTTCGAATTTGCTTAAATTAAATATTTGCGTCATTCATCTTCGATTTCTCATTTGCTCAATATCTAAATTGAAATTAGGTTATGAAAAAATTTGAATTAAATTTAGAATTTAAGAAAAGTTTTTTTAATCAACTTTGATGACAAAAATTGAAGTTCACACTATAAATAAGTTTAAATAATCGTCTTCGAACATTCGAAAATATGATTTTATCGAAATTAATTGTAGAAACTTTTTTTCAAAAATCATAACTAATTAAATTAATCAAAACAATTTTTCATTGTATTGTTTTGTATTGTATTGTATCTTTTTAGTTGAATAGATGGATATAGTTTCATGAATCGTCAAACTTTCAAAAATAATTTCGAAAAATCTGACCCTAAGAATTTAATGTCCGATAAATTTTTAACTTGTGGACATTTCCTTAATAATTTTGCAAAAAAAAAATTACTGGAATTTCTTTTAATTTTAAAATTTTCAATACGAAAAGTAATTTTATTATCGTTACATAATCGAATAGGCTAAAAAATTTTTCTCAAGAATTTTTAAGACTGAAAATTTTTATGCGGATTAAAAATCATTTTTGAATGATTATTTCTTGTAAAATTGAACGCATTTAATATCAAAGCTAAAATTGAAATTTCAATTTTTTAATATATTTGATTTTTAACTACATAATTAATTTTTTTTTAAATCGACTAATCAACTTGTATTAGTGGAAAAATTTTATCATAAACTAAATCGATAATAAAATGTATGCTTCATATTTTCCTAACTGTGAAAAGTTATATTTTTTTTACAACGAAGTATTCGATAATGATTTTTAGATTTTTTTCTCTCGCCTTAAATATTAGTATTTTTATTTTATTGTCGATGATCGATTTGAATTTCAAAAAAAATTTGATATAATTATGATTTATAAATTAACTTGACAAATTATGTACAATCGACAGATTATTAAATAAACCCAATAACTATTTAATATTTAAAAATTCAAGAAGCAATATGAAAAATAATACTGTTTAAACTTGATTATTACTTATTATTAACGGACGAATTAGCTTATATTGTAAAAATTTTTAGACTTTATGCTCTAAATATGAATTTGTTTGAAAGATTTTTGATATTTTATTGATGAAAACATTTTGTTTCTAATTGATTCGAAAAATTTTTTTGAAAATACATATTTGAAGCAAATATTTTTTAATTGAATCAATTAATCATTTTTTTTTTTTTTTGAGTAATACTTTTTGCGTTATTTGCTTTATAATTAATTTTTAACATAAAAATATCAATTGTCATCATTAGATGTTTGAATTGAAAAAAAATAAAATAGCGATTTTTAAGGTGAACGACTTAAAATATAGTTTTTTTACGCGAAAAACAAATCGAAAAGAAAATTTTTAATTTGGTTATATTCAAAATTCGACTTGCAAAAAAATAAATGCCATATGATTGATTTAGGTGTCATTCAAAATAAAGTTTCGAGTTCTAATGTTTTTTGAAAGAATATATAGTCTGTCATTTTTCTATTAACTGCTTGATAAATAGCATTAAAATTAGGATAAAATTTTTTATTTTTTTTAATAGAAAATCATTTGGGAACATTAACAAACCCTTCAAAATTATCTTTTACTTTTTAACGATTTTTGAAAATATACACTAAAAAAATTTTTACTATGGAGATAAATTTTTTTTTCAAATCAATGCCTAAATTATTTGGTATTTTTTTAAGAATAAAGGATAATGATTTTGCATAATCAGAATTATGAGTTAAAATTTTATTTTTGGCGTTAACAAATTTGCAATGGCGAAAAAAAAAAATTTTTTTAAATCAAAAAGCAATAATAATCAAAATTTCTGAAGACAAAAACATAATGTGATTTGTTTTTGAAAAATATTGAATAAATTTTTTTATTAATACATCAAAAGGTATTTTTTCAAGGTTTCAAATTAGACGATTATTTTTGAGTGTATTTCAAATATTTAATTTCCATCAATCAATATTCAAATTGAGAAATCGATTCAATATTTTAAGTTGATTTTCAGTCATATTTTTTTTTTTTCTTAAGAATACAGAATTAATAGTCTAAATTCATCTTTGCAGATTAAAAAGTACTGAATTAATAGAATGAATTCACTTTTACCCTCAGTATTAAATTGTTATAAGACGAGACAGCTCTAAAATATTAGCTAAATAAACTTAAATTATTCTATTTTTGATAAAATTTTGAAAAACTTGGTTGTTATTGAATATCTTTTTTTTTTTTAGATGTCTCAAACAGGCAATAGAAATTTAATTTTTATTTTGAATTGGATTTTGCACATTGCTAAACTTTTCAGGAACTTAGGTTGTTGCTTAGCTTAGTTACTTTATGAAATTTTATTGTGCGATTATAATATATTCGTAGTATATAAATAATAAATTTAAAAATTTCATTTAAACTATTAAAATAATTTTGTTGTGTCAATAAATTTTCCATGTAAAAAAAAATTTAAATGATCTAAGAAAAAAATTAATTTTCGTAAATTCGGATTTAAAAAGTAAATTTTTTTTAGTTAAAATTAACAAAAAACTTTTTTTTGTTCAATTTTTAATGATCCTATGAAAAAAAAAATTCCAAATGGAAACTAATAATACATTATAAATAAATAGAACGTAAATTATTTGACCAGAGTTTTTTAAATTTTTTGATAATATAGTTAATTGATACATCTATAACATACCAATCAGCTTACATTATATTTAAACTGTTTCAAAAATATGTACCAAAAATTTATTATTTCTAAAATAATAATTATTATTATACATATATAAAAAAAAATTTGAGATTTAATTTGAAATCTATAGATAAAATTAAAAATAGGTGAGTATCAATCGTCTTTGAAAAAATCATGGGAAAATTCACACACTCTTTTAAAATAAAAATTTAGATTTCATAACTTTGACTTTAATCATTTGAGAAATAAAATTGTAATTTGTGAAATTTTTTCACAAGAACTTTATCGTTAAATTCACTAAAAATCATTTAATTGGACAGTTATATATTTATTATATATATTTATGTTTGATTATTTTCAAAAGAATATAGATTTTCTAATAAATTAAAAATTCTAACACGTTTAATTTTCTGTATTCAGTAACTCAATTAATATTAGTTGCAAAATCTTTTTTGTTTTTGATGCTCACAATATTCTTACACCTAGGCAAAAATCTTTAAATGTTTATTAGAAATTCTTTCAATACTTTCAGTTGCTTGTGAAACAAAATACTTATACTTAACATAAAATTTGTGAAATTAAGTCGTATATTTTTTTTTGATTTAATAAATTAATAATTTTAATGATTCTATTACTAAATATCAAATTTATAAAATAGCCTTTTCATTCAAAAAATAATTTCAAATTAAAATTTTAAAATTCGAAATCAAATTCGCAAAAAATAATTTTTCGCAAATGACTCTATTAACTTAATTGAAACGTTTTGAATATTTCTTTTTGATATTTTTTTACAAAATTGTTGTATAAGTTTATTATATTCAAGAATATATTAAATATTATCGAGCCAGTAAAAACATTTCGTATTGATTGAACTAAAAATCACTATATTTATGATGATAGTTTTTATTTTTTTATATACTCAAAAAATTTATCTTAATGATTAAGAATTTAAAATGAATTTAAAATAAAATTTATTTTTTAAAGTGAAAGTATAGTTTGTCAGATTTTCTTACTCTAAATATCTAAATTAATCATCTATCTTAGTTACTTTAGCTTGTTGTTTTATTCCCTTTGATTCAAAAAAAAAAAAATATATGCTAATCAAATTGAATGAGTGTTTTAGAAGCCAAATGAATAAAAGAATGTTCGACTTTCAAAATTAAGCCGAATTTTAGCTTGACTTCAATTAAAATTTCAAATCAAAAATGAAAGAAATCTATTTTTTTTTTTTGATTACTTATAGATTAAAATTTTTCGCATTAATGAATAGAAAGTTTTATATTGAAAAAGAACTAAAAATTTAATCCCTTTTATTTCGATTCAAAATTATGATTTGTGAATTTTTCGGTGAAATGTCTTTTCCTAATTATCAAGTATTCAATCATGCTAATAATTTTCAAGTGAATAAATATAACCATGTGTTTGAGACCAAATTAACTAACTAGTTACTTTTAAAGAATCTAGAAAAATTAAGTCAAACAATATGTATAAAGTATCCTAAGTGTTAAAAATCACTTAATTGCGAATTATAATCTGCTTGAAAAATTTTTAGTTTATTTTGCATCAATAATATTATTAGTTATACTCTAAAATCTTTTGAATTCTCGCGATTCGTCACGACATAAAATTTGAAATTAGCAATTGATTTGCTTTTTTTTTCGAATATGATAATACTACAACAAATTTGTTTGTAAAGGTAAAAAATTTTAAATTTAAACTTTTGTGTTTAGCAGACTTCCATAAAAAGATGTCGTAAAATATAAATGTCTCTTATTCACTAATTTTCCGTGCATTCAATGTGGGCCATGTTTTATTTAATTCAAATTGAAAAAAATTCAATCATTGAGAATGCTCTTAAAAAAATCGATTATTTGTTTGATTGCGAATTCACTTATTTTATTAATCATAAATTTTTTTCATTAGTTTTTAGATTTTTCATTAGAAAAAACTTGTTGAGCATTTAAAGATACTGATATAAATTTATTAATCAATATTTACGGTTGCGACAGGTAAACATTGAATGATTGGTAAGATCATTAGATTATATTGTCGTGCAGAAAATATGCGCGTTCGCATTTTGATATATAGATTGATAAACTAAGATTTTGAAAATTTCTTATTGTTGAATAATTCAAATAACAAAAAAAAAACTGTTTTGATTGCTGGTTCTTTAATCTTTTAAAATGATAATTTGACTCAAGATATTTAAAATGAAATTTTGTTTATGTTTTTTTAATGATAAAAAACAAAAAAAATAAGAACGTGAAATTTTTTATTAGAATACGATCTTTTATTATTTCAATCAAAAAAATCGAATTAACGTTCATGTGTATTTAATATTAATTATATTAATGATCGCTTTTAACCTGAAACTAAACTCTTTTTATGTTGAACTTAATAATTTAAATAGTTTCTAAATTATCGGATTTTCACTATTTAATTTTTTAGTCTTTTATTTTGTTTGTAAAATCCAGATGTAAAAAAATTAGTGCACATTTCAAGTCTAATTAATAATTATTAGTCTAAAAAATTTTTATATTCATTCGAACCGTAATCTCATTTATCGCTCAATTTGTGGTTCCAAATATTAAATTTTATTTATTATATTCATTATATTTAGGAATCATGAACATCTAAAGATGATAAACAAAAAATTTTATTATCTTAATTTTATTTTGTAAATAACTTAAATTGCAGAGCAAATAATTCAAGTTATAAAACTATTTTATAACAAATTTTTTTTGCATCCGAGTCATAATTCTAAGTTTTTTCCAATGTGTACCGAATCGATAAGATATTTTATTTATCTAGAAAATCTTTAATGATTCAATTCAATAGCCAATATTTTGAAAAAAATTTTTAAATTCACCACTTTTTTTTTGTTTTTGTTCTGGGTCTGCATTTGAATACTTCTTTTTTTTTTTATGAGTCTTATCCTTTTTTTCTAGAATGCAATTTAGATGAAATTTATCCAAATTTGTTTATATGATTTTTGCAAAAAAGAAAATTCGAATAAATATCTGTTAAATAAGAAAAAAAAAAGAGATTATATTACTGAATAGATAAATAAAATCAAAGCTTGTGTAATGTTTCATATTCGATTCAATTTAAATTTGAATTTTTTTCACCGGACACTCTAAAATTAAGTTTAATACCGAAATTTAATTTTTCGCTAATATAAGAATCGTGAAATAAAATGGTGTTAATAAAATTTTTCATTTTTTTGCAATGTTTATTTTTATATTATCTTACACAAATTTGCAACTTTATTTTTTGAATAATATAATATATTCTTAAAAAAAATTTGGAACATTTTCAAATCAATGATTTTTTTTTAAAAAATGTTGAGAAATTCTATTTAAAATTTTGGTAAATTAATTTGCAAAAAAAAATTAAACTTTGTAAATACATACAAAAAAATTGCGCAAAAAAAATATACAGTAATACCTAGAATTATAGTTAGAAAGCGTAGCATTTTTAAGAATTTTCTTGAATATAATAAAACATTGATAATTTCAAAAATATATAATAATCATCAAAAAAAAACCTATCTGTGCCAAAAAAAAATTTCTATTTTGGTGTAAATTTATTTTTTACATATACTTAAGATATTTTTTATAATTTTTTATCGAATAAATATTAATCATAACAATAGGAGAAAAAAAATTAAGCGAAATAAGAATAAAAATAGAAAATCAATTTTCAATAATTATTTTTAATATTTATTGGTAAAAATAGTCACTAAATAATCACTAATCTATCAGTTAAAAAAAAAAAACAAAATTTTCGCACATGAGGATTTTTTCTCAATTAACACGCATTTAAAGTTTCATATTATTTTTCTTTGGAATTTTAAAATTACAAGAGACAGAATTTTTATAAAAATTACGAAGCATTTAAGACCATTTTATTCGAAATGATTTAAAAAATAAAAAAATTTTATATTAAATTCAAGATTAAATTTAAAAAAAAACCGAATCTGAAATTTTTCAGTTAATATTTTACTTTTTTATATTTTAATACTATATGATAAGACAATCATATTCAGGAGGGCATAAAAATAAAAAAATCAGTAATATTTTTATATTTTTATTTATTTTTTTATCTCAAGCATACTGTTAATTAAGCATACGGAAAATAGCTTGAAAATATGATAAAATAAAAAAATAATTGTGAAATTATTTGTAATCTCTTATAATTAAATCTCTTTATTTTAAAACTCGAAAATAATTTTGATCGAATCGTACGAGTTGTTTAAAAAAGTTGAATAAATTTTTTTTTCCTATTGAATCGGCAATGTTAATTATATTAGATTAAGAGAAATTCAGCAATAAAAAATCAAATAACTTCATTGAATAAC